>NW_020769405.1:2879520-2951182 GCF_900518735.1 Pseudonaja textilis
ATATATTCATAGTCATATTCATATTCATATATATTCAGTCTAATCATTTTCCACCTAGGATCAGGCAAATTTCTACCTGAAAACATGGAGAGCTGAACTTCTGAAACTGAAGAATTTCAGTTTGCCTTCCATATGTGTATCTATTGTAAAGGAGAGTTCAGTTTCACTTTGTGGGTCAACTATTTAATATACTATCATCTTTTATGGTTTTAATCTTTATGCTATACCTTACGTTATTTACTTCATGATATCCATGTTATGGACAATTTTGTGCAGTACAGTAAAATTTATAATGCAGCACATCAGGCAAACACAGTTGGTAGTAGTATTACTAAACTATGCTTTATTTTACCAGTTTACAGCATACAGTGACTTGATTAGTGCAACAAGTTAAACTATTGTACAACTATTGTACAAACTATTGTACAATACAACTATTGTATATTATTGCTTAGTGTAATGTATGAATTAAGCCAATATTTTTAAAAAATATATTAAATGATGAAATAGGTTCACTGCATTGGTAAGACAAAAAAACTTCAATATGTAATTACCCTATATAAGTGACAGCTTTTTGTGATTGTGATGGTAACCAGTAGAAATACTAGTAAGGTGTTCTTCAAGGTACTTAATCATGTCCTAACTTTGGAACTGATGGGAATAGTATCCATAAATATGTCAGTTTCATAAACAAGGAAGGCTACATTTTAAAAGCACTTTCAGGAAGGAAACCAAATTGAGAAGATATAGAAACTGAGAAAATGCAAAAATAGCTCGGAGGAAACATGGCTGTTTTAAATGTGGATTTCCCCCAGGAATTGACATTCTTTGAAATTCGTTTGAACATACTATATAAAAATACACCTGTACTATATATCCATTTGTATCTCAGATACTGTGGGTTGATCAAATAACCACAAGTCAGTTCCCTTTTCTGTAACATGGTTATGAAGTTAGTATATTCACTTTGAGATTTCTCTGTTATGTAAGAGAGACAGAAAATATTCATATTTCTTTTCCTTTTCAACCCTGGGAATCTCTTTGATTTGTGCTTGAGGAAATGATTTGGAATCACATTCTGCTAATTTGTGATTTGATGATTCATCCACAATAATTCTTTATATGCTAAACTTTCAGAGATGGTTACCATAACCCTGACACTGTTTGATATGCTATCAAAACAAATATTCAGATTACAGTTTACACAGTCTTTTGATTCACATAAGATTCTAAGAGATTATATGGTTTAATTCTGTCATAGCCACTGTAGCTTATAAAGCAGTTCCGTTTGTGATTTCATAACCCAAAATTAAGTCATATCTCAATGGCTAGGTTCACATAACATTAGAAGTGATCAGGCAACTGTGGTACTTATTAAAGTTTTTCCTATTTTGTGCCTCAGAATGTGAGCAACTGCTTTAGTTAGGAAACACAGTGGAAGCTCAAACTGCAGCAGTGGGCAACTTGTGGTCTGTAGCCTAAGTTCAAAATTTCTATATCAGAGATTCTGCAAGGACTAGCATGCCTCTCCTGGGAGAAAATGATATTAGGGAGAAAAGGAATATGGCTTATGCAAGGGTCCAAAAGCTTTGTACAAAAGATACTTCATGAAGCAATGCTGCTTTCCTTCTAAACAACAAAAGGAAATGAAGTGTGGTGTTGCTTCACTTGTGTCACTCTTATGTGGTGTCCAACAACTTCACTATGCAGAAGATTGAAACAGCTTCGTGAAAAATACTGGGTCATACAAAACACCTTGTTGAAGAACATGGCATTACTGCCTTGAGAAGGAGAGTTGTGATGATGCTTTGGCATGAAATGCTTTGTTGTACAAGGCTTAGTTGGCTCACGTGAGCCTAATGTTGCTATATTTTTACCTCTGGATTATTTCAGTGATTCACACAAAAAAGTTGGGCTTTGATAACATGGAGCTTCCATCCTAACTTTTTGGATGCCCCTAGGTTTCCCAACAGATATTTCCTAAAGAAAGGAAAACAAAGATTGCCCATATTCCCAAATCAAAATTAATGACATTGTATATCCTATTGTAAACCAGCAGAAGGACAATGTAACTTCAGTTTTCAGGATCATAAAAATAGATTAATAGAACAAATCCCCAAATAATTGTTCAAGACTGGTTGCAATTGTTTTCTTCTTAGTTATATGATCCGACTTGCAGTTGACAAATCATGACTGGGGTTCCCAGGCATTTGTCAAAATCAATACAGCTGTTTTATTTATTATATGATTTATTATATGATTATATAATTTTCATTCATGAAGTAATAAATGAAACTAAATTCATTTGACCAATTTTGGGGGTTACAATATTACATATTTCGAGATCATGCTCTAATTTATTAACTGGCAAGAGAATATTCCTAATTCTTTGCTATGTCTTATAACCTTTGGCCTGATGTTTCATTCAAGAATTACTTTGGGTTGCATACATACATATAGTGCAGTGGTGGCTAACCTTTTTGGGCTCCTGTGCCAAAAATTGTGCGCACGCTCATGTGCCAGCATCCAGAAGGCAATGCGCACATGCCCCCTGGGCATGCATGCACAATTCCCCCACCCCACCTCCTTACCTGCACTGCACCTCCCAGCTGATTTTTTGGCCCGTTTGAGGCTTTTTTTTTAGCCTCCCAGAGGCTTGAGGGAAGCCTCTGCAGCCTTTGCAGACCGAAAAATGGGCCAGTTTCGTCACTTCCGGTATTTCCAGAAATACAGGAAGTGACAAAACAAGCTTATTTTTCGCTCTGAAAAGGTTGCAGAGGCTTTCCTCAAGCCTCTGGGAGGCTGAAAAAGGCCTCAAATGGGCCGAAAATCAGCTGTGAGGTGCAAGCATGCGGAGTGAGGTAAGTTTGCCTGGGGCTTGCATGCCCGCACAAATGGCTCTGCATTCGTGGTGGGATTCAAAAACTTTTACTACTGGTTCTGTGTGTGTGGCTTGGTGGGTGTGGCTTTTTTTGCAGCCCCCACCCATTTTGGGGAGATACTTAGCCACAGAGAAGCCTCTGAGGGGGCATTTTTGCTCCCCTAAGGCTCTTCTGGGGCTCAGGAAGAAAAGGAACAGAGCATGGGAGGGGTATGCAGCACCCGTCCAAGCTCCATTTTGGGAGCTTCCTAGCCTCAGAAGGGCCCCGGGGGGGGGGGGGTTGCTCCCCTAAGGCTCCTCTGAGGCTCTGGAAGGCAAAAAATGGAGGGGAGGCTGAGCTCCTCCCTCCATTTTTGGCCTTCCTGGGCCTCAGCAAGGGGAATTCTGGCATAACTGATCTTATCTACAGCTGATTATTGGCAGGGGAAAAAAAGAAATATCTTAGGGGAATGTCAGGTGGGTGGGTGGGGTGAGTGAGCATCGGGCCGACCAGGTGGGGGGCGTGGCCAGCTAGAACTTACTACCAGTTCAGTGACCAACGCCAAATTCTTGCTACTGGTTTGCCCAATCTGGTGCAAACCTCTGCGTGCTACCTGTGGCACACGTGCCATAGATTTGCCTTCACAGATATAGTGCTTTTGAATCAATATTGACTCCTGGTGACTGCCTGGACAAATCTGTTCAATTTTCCAGGCAAGATTTCAGAAGTGATTTGTCATTGCTTCCACCTTATGGTCAAGAAAAAGTGACTAGACCAAAGTCTGACTTTGTGTCTAAGGGACTAGAACCACTAGTTTCCTAGTTTCTAGTTCAGTTCTTTAACCACTATACCAAACTGGCTTTAAGATTTAACTAATCACAAGTATTTATAGCTGAGAGCTGAAGATCTCAAAGTCAAAGATGAAACAAAAAGGAATAGCACAGACTGTTCAGATAAAGCTGAGCAGAACTCTAAAATGACTGAGTGACAGAAAAACCTCATAAGACATGATAGATGTCATCAGAGACCATGGAGACAAGAAAGTATTTGTTGAGCAAGTTCAGAAAGAAAATATGGGTTATGCAAATTGTCAGAAGTATAGGAAACCACCCAAACTGTTAACAAAGTCCCAGAAAACACTGGCAATGAATGAGGAAGCAGATGGTAAGTGGGTGGGGGAAAAATTAGACCATCTCAATAGTTCTCCCAGAATCTATTCTACTCAGATTCTCTACTCAATTTCCTCCCACTCTGTCTTGCTTAACTTATTTATATGTTCATACCTCAAGAAACCCTAGATAATAAGATCTGATTAAAACTGTTCGCTGGAAAAAGAAATATTCTATTTTGTTCCTAACACCAGCTTCTTCATCTAGAACTACAGATAATCCTCCACTTATAACTGTTCATTTAGTAACCATTTAGATACAGTGGTACTGAAAAAAGTGACTTATGACAATTTTTTACATTTACAACTCTTGTAGCACTTCCATTGTAATGTGATCAAATTCATATGTGCGGCAACTGGTTCATATTGCAGTGTCCAAGAATCATGTAATCATGTGGCGAACTTCTGACAAACAAAATCAACAGGGAGGCTAGATTGACTTAGCAACCATATTATTACTTAACAACTGCAGTGATTCATTTAACCACAGTGGCAAGAAAAGTCATAAAATGGGGCAAAATGCACTCAACAAATGTCTCGGTTAGCAGCAGAAATTTTGGGCACAATTGTCATAACTCAAAGATTACCTGTGTAATTTATAAACTCATGAAACCTGTATGCAAGTGCACACAGGCCTGTGTTTGTATTTTGGTTTGTAGTTCAAATGGCCATTCACCATTATAGCCAATTTTGGTCTTCTGAATGCAAAGAAATGTAAACATAAACATGTACAGTATATGCCAATTTAGATGTAATTTTAGGAGTATCTGTACTCCAATAAAACAATAAGTCAGCTCTGCCTTTGAAGATACTGTGTGGGTATTTTGTTTGTCCTGGAGCATATGTTGAAATGTAGCTGGTTAGAGAAACCAGACGGGCCTGGAAAAGAATTGGAAGTTCCTGGAAGAGATCATAAAAAGGAACAATTGAAAACAAAACCTGAGCAATAGTCAGTAGCTTCCAAAAGATCTCTAGATATGGAAGATGAAGGTGTATGTTCTCCTCCTCCTAAGTAATTATGAACTGACATTTTCCTTCCCAGTATGGAAAATGTGACCTGGATTTGTACTATTTTGCACAATGTCTAGTTAGGAAGGTGCCCAGTTTGTTGATGATTTTGTAGCCCAGAATCAGATCTCAAACAAATAGCAGATTCCTTAAAACTATTGGAGGCAATTTCTCAACAGGATAACTTGCTATTTTGATTCAGTTTGTGTGAGAACTAGGAGCAGTAGTTCTGGGAAACAAGTTATTCATATCACCCCTCAACAGCTATTTTCCAAGATATTTTTTTCTGGCCAAGGTTTTTGGCTCCGAATGGTAGAGCATGATATCCAAGCCTTCAGACTTACATATATTAGAAGTTAACTCTTCTCAAAGCTGTAATATTTAGGCTCAATTAATCATGACAAAATTGTGTGTTCATATAGTGTTTTCCATTCTTGCTGCTAATGAAGAAAGGAATGGAGAGAGAGAGAGAGAGAGAGAGAGAGAAACAAAACAAAAATGCAACCAATATGAAAAGGCACAATATAAAATAATATGTAATTTAATGCAAAGATTGCAGTCTCAATCTTACATGTAATTACATAGAGAAAAATATAAACAGACTTGCTTTGTGACTGTCTTGCTTAGCAATTGTTCATACCTATAGTGCTGGTGAAAAAATAACTTTATGACCAATCCTTGCATTTAGAACTTCTGCAGATCTGTAAAGAAAAGAAAAGCTGAAGTAAGTAAGTACAGTTGTGGTTTCACATAGTGACCACTTTGCTTAACAATTAAAATTGTGGTCTCAATTGTGGTCATCCCCTGCGTGTGAGACTGATTTCTCTATGTTTATTTTTTAAATATTATGAAGAAATATTGTTGAGGTAATTCTCCATTAGGAGAATGAGTGCACACAAGGAGACGTAGTGAGAGTGATGTTGAATAACACACGACCAGCACACAGATACACTGAATAGTAAAATGTAGGTTTTACTTCCAGTAAACGGTTAAGCAAAGTCCAACAGTCATACACGATTAAAGCAGTCAGTATTTCAGTCCAGGGATAGTCCAAATAACGAAGTCTAGTATCATACACAGTTCAGTAACAGACTTATAGCATTCCAAGAAGAACGACGATCAGCAAAAGTCAATAGGAAAAATGCAGGAACCAAAAACAGCGACCATCAGAACATCTAGCAACTAGCAACTAACAACAACAGAACATATAGGAAACTAGGTTTCTGGCTCCATCTTAGGCCACTTGAGGAACCACACCCAATTACAATTTTAACATTCCCTTAAAAAGACAGTATTAAATGTCTATCCTGGTTTATATATTTCCAACCCAACTGTTAGATGTCTATCAATTCCTAACAAATATCATTTCTCTCCAGAAGCCCATAATATTGAAATACCAGCACAAAAATAAATAAATAGGGCTATACTGAAGATAAACAATAAAAAATAATTGCACATTATTTTTTGGTATTATGTTATATTGGCTTCTCAGAAATCTTTTAGTAATTAAGAAACAATGTTCTCTAAGAGAACTGCTATATGTGATTGCTTATGGGAATGTTTATGAACTTTTATATGTAAAACAATTTGTTGGATCAAGCAGCCTTGTATTGTCAGTAACCTATAAATGAAATTTCATGGACAGTTGTTACTCTTATAAAATTGTTTTTATATAATTATATTTGGGAATAAATCCTATTCAGTTCATTAAGATGGCATAGTATTACATATTGTAGGGTTTTCTACTTTATTCTGCACTTCAACAATATTTGAGACGCTAGCTTAAATATTGTATCTAGTTATAGGTACTATATTTTAGGAAGAAGTCAGAAAACCTGGAACAACTTTAGAAAAGATACAGAGAAAGATTATAGCATAAGAAACTAAATCTTATAAATAGATGGAAGGAACTGGACAGGATCATTTACCACTGGCTGAATAAAATTATAGTGGGCACAACTGAAGCCTTTTTCCTTTTTAATATGCTTATCATATGTACACACATGTAGAAAAGGGTAGGGCTTTGATTACAGTCTAATGTTGACTTTTTTGATCCCTCCCCTAAAGACACTCCACAAACAGAACATTCAGCCATGGGAATACTAATGGGATATGGTAGTGTTTTTCAAAAATCTGAAAAGTTAACACAAGAGGATCAAATTCTGTTGTCTATCATAGGCTAGATTAAAATAATAGATTAAATAGATTAAAATACTAGATTAAAATTTCAGGAAGGCAGATTTCAGTTTGCTATCAGGAAAAATGATCACTGATCAAAATTTGCTTTGTAATTGGCATGTATATATAATATTTCAGTGTCTGTTCCCAGATCATGTGATCACTTTTTGTGATCTTCCCAGAGGGTTTCCAATAAGCAAAGTTAATGGATCTGCTTAATGACTGTGTGATTCACTTGGTGACCATGGCAAAAAAAGAGCAAAATTCTATATCTCATATTTTATCTATTAAAGAAATATAAATATCTAATATTATTTATCTAAATAGTAAGGGTTCATTATTCAATCCTAATCAGCAAAAGCCCATTAAGAGCTAACAGAAATTTCTCTCTCTTGTCTCTTTCTGTATGTCTCTGTCACTCACTCACTCACTCACACACAGAGAGAGAGAGAGAGAGAGAGCACTTATCTAAAGCTGTTTAACTTTGAGATAATTGCTCAATTATATATTCTCTTGAAATAATATTGCCAGATCTTTTTCTTAAAACATTTTGGCATTTCTATTGTCACCTCTCTCTTCTTTCTACCTATAAAACAATGCAATTGCATGATAGGTTAGGAACAGCCATAACTATTTCAGTCGTAAAGGGTTTAGTGATATCTTACTCTAGGAGAGGTAATTATCTTAAATTATGCAGGCTTTATGCACACTCCTTAGAAATAAGCTCCACTGATATTGGTGAGGTTAAAGGTGAAATCTCATATCCTGGAGACTTCATGTACACGTACACAAAGGTTTCTTAGCAAGTATTTGATATTGGTTTGTCTCTCCCATCTTTTCTTTTTCCAGTCTTATTCTATAATAATTTTTCAATGTTCTTCTAGCATATCAATGCATCTATCACATCATATCCAGTGGTCTTAATGCATCTTGTCATATACCATATTTATTATATCATTATTTGATCCTTCTTAACTTTTCAAGATCAATCAAGGTCAATTTGCCATCCAGCATGATCACTTCTGGATGAATAAACACAAAATAACTTTATAGCATTACTTTTGCAACTGAACACAATAGATTTGAGATCCACAACTTAGTTTCACATCTTGTTTTGTTTACTATTTTACAGAATATATCTTCACAATGTTACCTATGCATCAGCCACAGGTCATCATAGAGTCATCTTACATTCAGCTTTAGCTGTTCCAATTTTTTCAATCTTGCCAATTATTCCAGACAAGAAACACACTCAGAAGTGTTAGCTCTGTCTTTATTGCACGGTTTTATTTATTTATTTATTTATTGAACGTTGCAACTCTGAAAGTATATCTCTCCCTCATCTTTTTTGCAGTGCAAGGAATTAGGAAGATTCCTTCTGAGGAGTTTGCTACGTCCCCATTCCTTCTCAAGACACAGCTGCTCCTTTCTGACTTTAGTCTAGATCAGGGGTCACCAACCTTTTGGGCCTGAGAGACCACCAAACTCATAATTTAAAATCCTGCAGACCACTAATTTGAATTTTGACTGACAGTGGAGAGAAAGAGAGAGAGAGAGATCTGATCTAACCTTGGAGGGCTGGTGGTGATTCTCTCTCTCCCCCCCCCTCTCTCTCACACACACATAGGTCCCTCACACATCCACATCCCCTTCAAGGCAGCCACATTCCTAACCTTTTCAGCTCCATTCTCGGGGAGAGGGAGGGATCTGATCTAACCTCAGAGGGCTGGTGGTGATTCTCATTCTCTCTCTCTCTCTCTCACACACACACACAAACACAAAGGTCACTCACACACCCCACCCCCTCCAAAGCAGCCTCATTCCTAACCTGTTTTTCAGCTCTATTCTCTCAGGGGGGGGAGGGTATTCTGTAATCGGTAGGAAAACTGGATTTTCCTGCAGACTTATGGGGGGATTTTCCCCAAATCCCCAAAAAAGTCTGCAGGAAAATTCCCCACCCCATTTCCCTTATGATCAATAGTTCTTTATTTGGGATCACAGGATATCTGTTCCAGCTCCGTTTTCACGGGGGGTGAGAGAGAGAGACTTTTGGCTTCATGCAAGGAAAGCAGCAGAAGCAGCAGAAGTATTTCTTTCTCCTCCCCAAACTCCACCAGAAATGAGTCTTTGCTGGCGCAGTCTCTTGGAGCGGGTTGCCTTGCAGGGTCTCAAAGACTCATTTCTGGTGGAGTTTGGGGGAGAGAAAGATTTTTGCTGCTTTCCTTGCGTGCAGCCAAAAGCAGAAGAAGCAAGAAGCAGCCCAGTGGCCAGGCAAGTTCCTGCCCTCCACCCTTTCCCCCCTCCCCTCACTACGTCTGTTATTCTGATGCAAGCCTTGTGTTCCCGTGGTCCATGTGGGCGGTGCAGCCTTGTATTCCTGCACAGCCTGGATTAATTGCTTTGGGGGTGCTCTGGGGGTGACATTTCTCTGCGGACCACCAAAATTTTCTCGCAGACCACCAGTGGGCTACAGCCCACCGGTTTCTGACCACTGGTCTAGATTGTAGCTCATCCACCTTCATCCAAGATCATTCCTATACATCATTACTAGTTTTAAAACTAGTTTCTCCCCTTCACCCCATACAAATCATACAATCTGAAGTGTTCCAATGGCAATGTTGAGTTGGAGATTGGGTTGCCCCAGCTCCTACTGGCTGTTTGGAGCTGCAGACACTTGAATCTTCAGGGTCCTTATCTAGATGATTTTGGAAGACCACTAGAATTGTTTTAAATATTCATCTAGTAGTCTTTTAAAATAACCCAGATCTTTGATTAAACCAAAAAAGGGGTTGGTGCTTCCTCATGATCAGGAAAGAACAAGAAAAAGCATGAAGAACATATGTGTTGCTTATTCTAAAGAATGCAGTACATTCTGCTTCAGCTGACCAGGGGTTTGGCATGTCATATTTTCCTGACATTTTTATATTTTGGAGGAGGGAGGAGATTCATTTTACATATATTTGAACACCATTTTGTGCACTCCATTGACCATTACCACGCCAGTGATGGCAAACCTTTTGGACACAGAATGACAAAAATTCAGAAAATGCCTATCTTGACTCTACTGGCACGACACATGAACATGTGATGTAATGAAGACTTTAAGAAGAGATTGGACAGCCACTTATCAGAAATGGCATAGGGTCTTCTGCATGAGCAAGCGATTGGACTAGATGACCTACAAGGTCCTATTTCTGTTGTGTACTACAATACAATATAATACATTTTATTATTTAATTATCAGACCATATCAAAAAGCTACAAGAAAAATAGTAGAAAAAATAGTAGGACATATTCAATAACAATTGTCATTCCATAAAAAGTAGTTTGTAATCAAACAGGTTGTATATGATATGTAGCACATAAACATAGTCTTTCTGCACCTTTCTACTCACCAGGGAAGGAACCTGTTGTGTACTATATTTAGCATATAGAATCTAGATGATCTAAAAGGAAGAATGTTCACAGTCCAGGAAACCTTAATTAAGAATAATTTCTTCCAATCTATTAATTGGGTTTATGTGATCTCATACAGGGTGTTTTATAAACTGTACTTTGATTTACTAGGTTATATTAAGTAAGGCAATTATGTGTGACATAAACTATTAAGAAAAGCATGATTTAGCACGCTATGGGAATATAGTCACCCTGTCCAGCCAGACACTATTACTTCATAGTTTATGCATCCTCAAGTTCAGAAGTAATTGGGTTTTTTTTTAATAACAACAACAACAACAAAAATATAAAACCTTTCTGTTCCACAGTGTGTCAGTTGGGTATATATTTCTTCATGCATAAAATAATGTTATCATACATATTTAACTTGAAAATGTTTATAATCATTCTAATCGGTATTTTATATCCCATATATCACTTATTCTATTATCCTTAGCTTTATAATTATTGACTTTCAATAATATATTTCAAATTCATTTTCTTACTCTAACTCATCCATTTATCAATAACAATATTTTATACTATACTTATATAATTTAAATTCTTTAATTTTCTATCCAGCCATTCATAATATAAATTCCAAATAAATTCCAAATAAATAGTCTTTTTCTTCTTGTTCTCTAATCGCCATTGTCAATCTACTCATTTCTGCACATTCCAGTATTCTCTATCACGCTGCTCTAGAGTCCAGCATTGGGTATAACTCCGCCCTCTTATGACGTGAGCTGAGTCTGCCACTATAAAAGGTTCACCTCTGCTGAGAGCCCCAGCTTTTTGACTCAGCTCTTGGACATATGAGCTATTGTCTCTGGACTCTGAGTTAATTAGCATTCCTCAAAACAAAATCATTGAAAAAAAGAAAAAAAGAATCATCAAGATCAAGAGAAGCTCTCAGGGCTCTGGTAGATCCTCCTCTAGTGGATCCGCTCTCCTCCAGTTGCAGCTGCCTCAGCAAGGTACTGACATGCAGACAGTAAGTGCAATGGGCCAAAACGCTACGGAACCTCCCTCAGGCTTGCTAGAGGCTAATTAACATCACAACAGCCTCTTATGGAGCTTTTCCCTGGGCCTCACAGCTTGGAAAAAACTCCTGATGCTGCACAAGTCTTCCAGAAGATTTATTAGGCCATAAACTATCAAAGTTTTACAATAGCTGCCCTCGTGGTCTCTGCAGCAATTGGGCCCGATCCCAACCAACCTCCCTTCTACTGCTGCATCAATTGGAGGGGCAATCTTCCTTCTGGGAAGATATTTATCTGGCCATTATAAATTGCCAAACAAAAGCCACAGCACGAAGCCCCAGGGATTCAAAGGGGCAACAGGGATCATTGAAGGCCTTAAGGCCCCTCACCTCGTGGCTGGCGGCCATTTTGTGATCGAGTTCCTCTGGGTGCCATTTTTTAGTGGGCCCCGAGGCAGTGATCCTATCTCTCTCCTGGCCATTTAGCTTGGAAAACACCATCAGGAGGAGCTGACAGCACCGCCGGTGTTTCTTCCTTGAGCAATGGAAATAGATTGGGCACAGCCAGGACAATCAGGCATGCAGAGCATTCAGACCTCTCAAGCCCCCCAAAAGGTTATGAAAAGAAAATGACCATGAGTCTGTTCAGCCAACAGGGAGGCCACAGCAAAGATCAAGGCCAGGGCCCTAGCCCCCAAGGCCTCCAAGTCTGAATTTAGGGCAGAAAAGAGAAGACATGAGGCTTTAGAGAAACAATTCACAAAAAATGCTCAACAATTACAAGAACAAGCTACAGGCACAGAGAGGGCAGATGGAAGTCTGGCTAGCCATCTACGGAACTGATCTGAACTGAAAGGCAGGATGAGGCCCTTCCCCAGGACCTGAGTTTGTTAGGCCCTTCTTACAGGCCACCTACTGTACTTGGAACACAGCTACACCTAACCCTCAGCAGGCTTTGCCCCTAGGGGTTTACAGGTTTAGGGAGCAAGCTAACCTTATCCCTTCTGTGACTTGGCCCCAGATGATAGTTCCTCCCCAGGAGAACAGGCCCTAAGACATCCAGGAAGTAGTTTTGGTGGCAGTCAAACAGGGCATTGCTGAAGGCCTCAAACACCTCCTCCACGCCCCAGGCGGAGGCTCGGGTATCCTTCCTTCTGTCAGGGTAACCCTCACAGAGGGAGGTTCCTACTTCAGAACCCATGTATGCCCCTCATCATTTTTATAGCTGGTAGGGACAGGATGACAGGGGATCCTCTTACCACTCTGAACAGGGTAGTTCCTCAGAGGAGGAAGAGGGGGAAATTAAAGACCCCTTCCTCTCCGACGAAGAAGGAACCAAACCAGAACAACTGTCCACAACTACTGTCTTTAAAAGCACTCCTTGTTTTGGCACTTACTACAGAAGGCTCTGGTTACAGCCCAGTTAAGCCCAGAAGAGGTGGCCCTGGAACCACAGGCTGGCCCCTCGAGCCAGGGAGATGCACTATTCTCCAAACCAGTGGTCTGAAATGAGGTTCTCCCATTCCCCTTGTTCTTGGATGTAGGAAAGGACCAGTGTGAGAAACCCCTGTCAGGGCCTCACCCTTCTTCTCAGGACAAGAGGTTTTTTAATGTAGGTCCCGCCTTGGCTAATGCTTTAGCTCTCCCAACAGTACATTCCCTGGTGGTAGCTACCTTCGCTTCCTTAGGTACCCCTACGGAACTGGAGGATGTTTTATGACCAGAGGACAAAAAGTCGGAACAAACTCTGAAGCGCACACCAGGCTGCAGCTTGGGCCGTGAAAGCTTCCACCGCAGCCTCATTTTTTACCAGGTTGTCTATTCACTGGTTGCATCAACTTCAGGACAGAGTTCCCATTGCCGATGTTAGGTCCCACCGGGACCTCAACAAAATAATAGCGGAGCCGAGTTCACCACCGATGCCACTTTAAGCTCCGCCAAATTCACCACAAAGGCAATGGCCTCTTCCATGTCTGCCAGGTGCCTGCTGTGGATGTGCAACTGGCAGACCGACTCCAAGCGTAAGTGGAAGTTGGAGGTGGTCCCTTGCTCAGGAGAAAACCTCTTTGAAGCAGCCTTAGAGCCGTATGTGGTAGAAACACGAGACAAGAGAAAGGTGCTGTGTACTTCCTCCAAAGGGTCAGATTTTCGAAGCACCACATACCCCACAATGCATACCTTCAGGCCAGTCAACACCCCTCGCTTCAGTCACAACCAGACAACGTATCCCCCTTGTCAGAAACAACAGCAGGACCACCAACCCAAACAACAGTTCTCGGGTAAGCAGTCCTTTCGAGGGGGAGGAGGTCGTTCATTCAGGCGCTCTAAGTAACTTCATCCCCTTCTCTCCCATCGGAGGTTGACCTTTTTTAAATCCAGATGAGAGGAATCAACTAACGACGCCTGGTTCATCAGTACAAAATCATTGGGCCTTCGACTCGAATTTCTCTCCCCCCCTCCATTTTTTTTGTCAGCTGTCCTATCTCTTGTGACACATCTAAACGGGCCCTGATGGACTCAGCTATCCATCACCTGATGGACATCAGAGCCATAGAAAGAGTTCCATGGGATCAGTGGGGTCAGGCTTCTACTCCTGCCTCTTTGTTATCCCGAATGCCTCGGGCGGGGGGGTGGGGGTGGAGAGCAATCCTCAATCTCAAGCTCCTGAACAAATTCATCCCATACAGGCATTTTAAGATGCAGACCTTACATTCTATTCTTCAGAGCATCCGAAAGGGCGATCTCCTCTCTTCCATAGACCTCATAACGAAATTGTAAATAAGACAGATGGATATAAAGAAATATAATTGAATAGAAGGAAAGCGAAAAATAAAGAGAAGGTGGGAAAAGATATGAAATTGAACAAATAAGATAAATATACATAACTGTGCTTGTATGGAAATGTGATAATTTGGAATTATCCTATCTTTAAATAAGATGTTTTATTTGTTTTTCAGAAAAGATGTCTTATGTTATTATATACTACGTTTTGTTTGTTGGTGTATTGTTTTTAAAAATTAATAAAATTTGTCCAAAAAAAAAAAAAAAGAATTCGACTAAGTCACTCCGTTCCACTCTTCCTCCTGTCCCAGTTGCTTGGGAAGATGATCTCCTGCATCAAAGTTGTGCCATGGGCACGCACGCCTACATGCATACACGTTGCAGTGGTTCCTCCTCCCCTTCCAAAGAGAGGGGATCACTCATTCTGCCTGCAGGGTGCGGTTTTCTCCACAGGTGCTTCGGTCCTTTCGATAGTGGCAGTCCCAGGCCATCACAAAGGGTCATCCCTTTATGGTGAGAGACAGAATTGTAGTGACCACGGATGCCAGCCTGCTCAGCTGGGGTGCACATACCAGGGCCATATGGCCCAAACACACTGGCCATCTTTAGATAGGTCCCTTCCCATCAATCTCCTGGCCGTCTTTAGATAGGTCCCTTCCCATCAATCTGGAGCTCAGTGCTATTTTTCTTACCCTGAGAAATTTCCGGAACCTAGTGTCAGGGTCCTATTGTGCTAGTCATGGCAGACAATATAGCAGCCAAGGCTCATGTCAACAGGCAAGGAGGGACCAGATCCAGGGGTTTGATGTGGGAGGCAGAACGTCTAGGGAGATGGGCAGAGAGGAACCTCCTGTCTCTCAGGGCAGACCATATTTCGGGGGTCGACAACTCCCAGGCAGACTGGTTGAGTCGATCTCAAGTCGACTACTTGGAATGGAGACTCCATTCTCCCATGTTCATAGAATTGTCCCACATTTTTGGTACTCTAGAGGTGGATCTCTTCTCCACTCCCCAGAATGCACAGGTAAACAGCTTTTTTTCCAGGTTCCCAACCCAGGGAGCAGAGGGGACCAATGCACCTCGGAGCAAATGCCTCCCCCCCAGGTCTCCTCTACGCCTTCCCTCCCCTTCCAATCATCCTGGCAGTCATCCTGAAGATGTTGGAGGAAAAGGCGGAGCTGATTCTGCTGGCCCCATATTGGCCCAGGAGACCCTGGTTTGTGGACCTGGTGAACCTGTCTGTTCAGAGGCCTTGGAAAATTCTGACCTCTCTGATCTCTCTCAGTCAGGGGGCCCTTCTGCATCCAGAACCCCAATGGTTCCAGTTGACCGCTTGGCGGTTGAGTGGAAGTTGTTGAAGGAGGCCAACCTTTCAGATAGTGTAATTAACACAATACAGGCTTCATGTAAAAAGTCTACAACCCAGCTTTACGATGCCACCTGGAGGAAATTCAGTAACTGGTGCTCAGAGAGAGCCCAGAACCCCTCTTCAGCATCTGTTCTGGAGATCCTTCAGTTTCTCCAGGGCGGGCTGGACAAGGGCCTCGCGCCTAACACCCTCCGCAGGCAGCTGGAGGCCTTAGCTTCGGTAATTTCATGGGACAGGTACCCTCTCCAACCACCCTTCGATCCACAGATTTCTGAGGGTTCTCCAAGCTCTCTCAGGCCCTCCTTTTGAGCCTTTACGAACAGTAGGCCTCTGTATTTTAACTCTGAAGGCATCCTTCTTGGTGGCTATTACATCAGCCAGGAGGGTGTCTGAATTAGCTGCCCTTTCGGTAAGGCCAGATTTGTGTATGTTTCATGACAACCAGGTGGTTTTGCGCCTGGACCCTTCATTTGTACCAAAAATTAACTCTTGGTTTCACAGAGCTCAAGACATTGTTCTCCCTAATTTTTGTCCCAAACCCCAACATGTATTGGAATGTCAGTGGCACACATTGGATGTGAAAAGGGCACTCAGGATTTATATCAAACGAACTGCACCTTTTCGCAAAACTGAGTCAATGTTTGTTTCTTTTCAACCTGTCTCCTCGGGGTCTAAGGTCTCATCTCCCATGTTGAGTAGGTAGATCAGAGCATGCATTTCTACTGCATAGGAAACTCTTGGCTTGCCAGCTTCCAAGAAACTGACTGCACACTCTACCTAGAGCGCAGCGACTTTGGCAGCTTGGGCCATGCAGGCTCCAATCGAAGAAATTTGTAGAGCTACTACATGGATCTCGCTTTCCCTGTTCATCCGACATTACCGGCTGGACTCCTTTGCATCTGCACAGGCTGCATTTGGATGAAGGGTACTTCAGTGGGTGGTTCCTGGGTCAGATTAAGAGGACCAGCCGAGTCCCTCCCTTGGGCATGCCGACTTTGGTATGTCCCCATGCTGGACTCTAGAGCAGCGTGACGGAGAAGGGGCATTGACTTACCAGTGAACGCCCTTTCTAGACACGCTGCGCTAGAGTCCAGCCCCACCCTGTGGCCGTCTGGTCTAGTATTCTTGGGTAGGGGGATGGTTGTATGCTCATTCTATTTGTTTATATTCCAGAGACAATCCTAGTCTGTCAAGATACTTCGCCAGAAAAGCTGGGGCTCTCAGCAGAGACGAACCTTTTATAGTGGCAGACTCAGCTCACATCATAAGAGGGCGAAGTTATACCCAATGCTGGACTCTATCGCAGCGTGTCTAGAAAGGGCATTCACTGGTAAGTCTACCAATGCCCCTTTTCCGTCACGCTGCTCTAGAGTCCAGCATTGGGACATACCAAAGTCTACCAACGCCCCTTTTCTTAATTATTTCCTCATCCATCAGAATTTTCTCATTTTTCCAATTTTGTGCAAATACAATCCTAGCTGCTGTTAATATATTGATAATCAAATACGTTAACTCTTTGTTATAACCCTCAAGCAAAATCCCCAATAAAAATGTCTCTGGTTTTAAGTCTATAGGTTGTATCATCTTCTCCAGCCACATGTGTATTCTAGTCCAATACTTTTTAGCCTCTGTGCATGTCCACCACATGTGGTAGTATGATCCTGGTGACTTCTGACATTTCCAGCACTTCGCTGACTTGTCTTTAAACATCTTAGCAATTCTCACTGGGGATAGATGCCACCTGTAAAACATCTTATACAAATTCTCTTTATAGCCCGTTGACATAGTTAATTTATAATTTCTAGACCATAATATCTGCCATTTATCTAGATCTATTCCATATCCAAAAAATTTCCCCTACGCAATCATTGTTTCCTTTACTTGTTCGTCCTCTAATTTCACTCCTAATAAATAACCATATAGTTTTTTTGATCAACTTCTCTTCAGTGCCTGTTAGGATTTTATCCAATTCAGTCAATTCCTTATAAAACCCAGTCATCTTAATGTCTTTTTCATACTTTGTATGTATTTGCAAATATGAATACCAATTTATATTTATCCCTTGTAAGTCTAATTTTTGCTTTGTTTTGAGTTCACCCTTTTCATTTAGAATTTCTTCATATCTAATTATATGTTTCTTTTTAAATAGCTGTAGATATGTAAAAGCTTCTAAGGTTGATAACCAGACTAGTATTTTCAGATAATGATAGTCTCTTATTTTTTCCCATACTGTTAATAAAGCATCTCTTATATAATGTATCCTAAAATATCCATGTGCCTTACTTTCTTTATACCATAAGAATGCATGCCAACCCAACTGTAAATCATGCCCTTCTAATGTTAATAATCTGGCATTTTTCAGTACGATCCATTCCTTCATCCACATCAATATTGTTGCCTGATAATATAATTCCCAATTAGAGAAAAAACCCCTCTCAACCTTGCATCCTGTAATAATTTTATCTTAATTCTTGCCTTTTCCCCCCGCTAAATAAATTTCATCATCCTTTTACTTAAGTCTTTAAACTATTTTTTTTCAGTCTTATTGGAATCATTTGAAATAAGTACAATATTTTTGGCAGTATGTTCATTTTAATAGTTGCTATTCTGCCTATTAGAGATAGTTGTAGATTTTTCAATTTTTCTAAATCTATAGCAATCTGTTGTAGTAATCTGTCGTAGTTATTTTCTTTAAGTGTTCCACATCTAGCTGTCATTTGTATCCCTAAATATTTCACTTTTTTTGTAATTTGGATATTTAATTTGTCCATTAACCTTTTCTTTTGTTTTTCTGTCATATTTTTCACCAAAAATTTTGGGTTTTTTTGTTTATTTTCAATCCTGCTACTTCACCAAACTCCTCTATTTCTCTAATCAACTTTGAGCCTGTTTCCAATGGTTCTTCCAATATAAAAAACCAAATCATCTGCGAAACCTTGTAGTTTATACCCTTCATTTTTTATTTTCATTCCCTTTATTTTTCCATTTTTTCTAATATTTTTATTCAAAACTTCTAATGTCAATACAAATAATAATGGAAGTAACGGACAGCCTTGTCTAGTTCCTTTTAGGATGTTGAAGTTTTCTGTCAATTCTCCATTTACTCTTGCTCTTTGCCTATTGTATATCGCTTTTCATGCATTCATATACCTGTCTCCAAAACCCATCCCCTCCAACTGCATCAACATAAACTGACAATTCCATTGTCAAATGCTTTCTGTGCATCTAAAAACACTAATGCCATTTGTTTCTCTGAGTGGGTTTCATAATATTTCAGAGTATTCAATATTATCCTCATGTTATTTTTTATTTGTCTCTTGGGCAGAAATCCATTTTGATCTGAGTGTATAAAATAGTTTAAATATCTTTTTAGTCTTTCTGCCATTATTGAAGCAAATATTTTATAACCAGCTTTTAGCAGGGATATATTGGTCTATATTTTTTTATTTGTTGTGGGTCAGTATCTTCTTTTGGCATAAGTGTAACATATGCCTCTGTCCATGAATTGGGTACTTTTTGTCAAAACCTCATTCAATACTTCCAACATTGTAGTAGAAATTGTTTCCTAAATTGTCTTATAAAATTAAGCTGGTAGCCCATCCGGACTGGGGGCTTTTCCAATATTTTGTCTGTTTATTGCTTCTGTCAGTTCCATCATTGTTATTTTCTCATCTAACATGGTCTTTACTTCATTAGGTATTTTCAGTAATTCTGCTTCTTGTAGATATTGCTGTACTTTGTTTTCTAATATTGCTTCTTGATCTTATAGTTTCTCATAAAATTTCTGTACTATTTTTTTCTTCTCTTCATTTTCATAACATAACTTGCAATTTTCATCCATTGTGGCATTCTTTTTGATTCTTTTTTTTCTTTAATTTATATGCTAGCCATCTCCCTGGTTTATTTGCATTTTCAAAATAGTTCTGTTTAGCTCCTCTAATCTTTTGTGCCAGTTCTTCTTTTTCCATTAATCCAATTTTGTGTTTAATTGTATCCATTTGATTTTTAGTATTTTTGTGCTGTGGATATCTTTGTAAATCCTTCTCCAGTTTTTTATGCTCTTGTTCTAGGAACGGTTGTATTTGTCTTTTTTAAATATTCCTTCTTCTTGTATAAGTTATAATCACCCCTCTGGTATAGTATCCCATACATTTTGTAATGAGGTTTCTCCTGCTTTGTTTTCTTTAAGGAAGAAGGCCAATTCTTTTTCCAGGTATTTAATACATTCTTTTTCTTTCAAAATGGAATTATTCAAAATGGAATTATTCAAAGTCCATTTTGATCTTCTGTCCCTTCCATTTAATCCTTATTGGATTGTGGTCAGCCCAAATGTTTGTATCAATGTTTGCTTCTTGAATATTAGGTATTAAATCTGTTGACATCTAAATCATGTCTATTCTTGACCATGCTAAATGTCTATGAGTAAAATGTAAATTGTAAATTTTGCTATTCAATTTTCTCCATATGTCTTTGATACTCAGCTCCTCCACCATCTTAAAGAAAGATTTGGGTAGTATTTTCCTATTTTTGTTATTTGTTTTCTGTGTTTTATAGTCCAGTTCAATGTTTACAATTGCATTAAAACCCCCAAGAATGCATATCTTATCATAATCTAATTCAGTTATTTTATTATGTATATTCTTATAAAATTGCTCTTGCTGGTTATGCATAAATTGCAATTAAAAGTACTTTTAAGTTATTGTCTATTATTTCAACCATCAATATTCTTCCCTGTTCATCTGCATATATTTGCTTGGCTTTAATTGTATTTCTAATATATAAGGCAACTCCTTTTTTATTTTGTTGTGCCAGTAATGTAAATATAGTCCCTATTCTAGGACAATTCAACAAATATGCATGTTGTCTTTTAATATGCACTTCTTGTTATATCCATGTTTAATTTTCCTAATTTATGAAATATCTTTTTTCTTTTAATAGCCGAATTTAATCGATTTATGTTTATAGAAGTCAATTTCTTCTCCTCTTCCATTGTTTATACTTTATAGTTAGGATTTATTGCTCTTGTTGTTTTCTGTTCCCTTGGTTCTGTAATTATCATTTGGCCACTTACTGCTCCCTCCTCCTGTCTCCTCACCTCCGTTTGTTCCTTCTCCATTTCCATTGCCATTTCTACTCATATTTTGAGTTCCTCTTCTCTTGCTCTCTCATCTTCTGTTCCTCCAAAGTATTCATTATAGAATAATTCTGCACTCTCCACTGAGTCAATTCTGTGTCTTTGTTTTCACCAAATAAATGTCAAACCTTCCAGGATCAACCATCTATAGTTAATTTCTTTTTTAATTAACATTTTTGTCAGGAATTGATATTCTCTTCTTAAATCTCTCACTTTTCTTGATATTTGTTTCAAGGCTAAATGTTTTTTCCTTTGTACTTCAATAAATCAGCCTTCTTCAGTATCTCTGTTTTTATTATTTTCTTGGTAAATCTCACATATACTTCTATGGGTAGTTTGTTTCTAATTGCATATCTAGTAAATACTCAATATATTTCATCCATTCCTTCCATCACTTTTTCTTTAGTCATCTCCAAAGATTCCACTAATATTTTTGTCATAATTTCTTTAAGGTTTTCTCCCTTTTCTTCCTCAATATTTTGAAATCTTAAGTAAAAATTGGCCTTTTCCATCTCCCAAAATATTGAATCTTTCCCTTTCTTGCTTTCGACCCTTGTCAATCTATTATCTATTTCCCCTTTCTTATTTGTTTTGTCACCTCTTTCTTCCATCTTCTGTATTTTTTCTCCATATATCATTAATACCTATTGTATATCTCCTTCCATCTTCTCCATCCTTTCCTCCATCTTTTCCATTCTATCCTCTCTACATTTCCCTTGATCTTGTATTACTTGAAACATTAATTTCTTGCATAGACATCTCCTTTTCTTTATCTTTCTCCTGCCGCAACATCTTTGTAATAGATCGTTGACCAGTTGGGCTCAGAGATGAGGAAGTAGGAATTGATGATCCAGTGGGTATTCCCTTACTCATGTCAGATCAAATTATAAATCATTCGCAAAAGTCCAAAGGGAAATAAAACCAATCTTCAAGTTCTTCTCCACCTTAATCTAATTTCATCCAATAAAAAAGAGGAACAAAAAGAAGAAGAAAAACGAAGAAAAAAAACGATAGTTGATGGAATCCAATAGCAGACAAGGAAACTATAGATCCAATTTGAAAAATGGGAGTAAAAATATATAAAATTCAAAAAGCCCAGGAAAGAAACCAAAGAAGAAATTTCCCAAAAAAGGGAAAAAAAGGAAATAACAATACAAATCCATCCATTTCTACCTAAAAGAGGAGAGAAAAATGGAATGCCAAGAGAAAAAAGCAGTATCAAGTCCAAAAATACCCAATTATATGCACTTGTTAGTCCACTTACTAATCAAACTATCAATAAAGTGAAAAAAAAATATAGGGAGGAGATGAGAAAAAAAGAAACCAATCCAAAATGTATCCATATTGAGGAACTGGACAAAAAAATAAAAGAAGCCCAGTAAAAAGGAGAGAAAAAAATAAATCCAATATGTACTCCAGCAAAAATAGAATAAAAAAACAAAAAGACAAAAAAAGAAAGATACAGCTATAATTTATAAATCCATGTCACTAAGTAAGGCAAAATCTCAGTCAGTCCAGAAAGTCAGAGTCAAAAGCATATATCTTATTCAAGGTCAGTGTTTTTTCTTTCTGTTAATTTTATTAACTTTCCAATTGTATGCCAGCTATTTAGAGGCAACACCTGTTTTCAATGCTGATTTATTATCTTTCTCCACTTCTCTGTAGTCAAAAAAGCTTTAGTCTGTTATTTTTAAGAAAAAGATTTTCCCTGTGACCTCCAGATGGCAGTATTGCTTAGCTTTTCTTATAGTTGTTCCTTAGTTACACTGTATCTCTATTCTCTTAAGCAATGAAAGTAAAAAAAAGAATCAAGAGAAAAAATACTTCAAATATTTAAACTAGAAAAGCAAAGAAGGTTTAGTTTCTTATTTTTAAATTCAGTCCAGTTATTTAAACAAAGAAGCAAGACAAAGTAATCACCCCCCCCCACCCCGAATAAAAAATGCAAATAAAATTGACAGTTCCTTTCCGTTTGCCACTATCCTTAACTTTTCTGTCTTCTGTCTTTCTTTAATAATTTTATTTGGTGACACACCATCTTTCTTTTCCTCTTCCGTTCCGAGGCTGACTCAACTTCTTAGCAGCTCGTGATATATGGCTGCTTCCCATTGCTGCTGGACTGTAGAGCTTTCCTGGATCTATCAGAGATTTTGCAATGTCCCTGGGATTGATAGGATGTGCTCCTTCCACTTACTGTCTCACCAGAACAGTTCAGGTCCACTGGGACCGTCTAGCTGCTGGGGTATTGGCAGCTTTCTCAGAGCCCCAAGAAAACTGTCTTTTTGCTGCCGCTCAAGCCCTGCCCTCCTCAAGTTCAGAAGTAACTGTTAATTGATTGCATGATTCAAACATCTCTCAAATGAAATATGTGTCTCAGGATAATGTTGCAGGATCCAATCTGGGTCAGTCACCAGGACCAGAAGTTTAGTTTTCCAAGCTTTTGGACTCTGGCTGGAGCCCATTCTCAGGGAACTTATCTCTCATCAGAGTGTATCAAGAGAGAAGTTCCTTGAAGATGGACTCCAGCACAAGTGTAAAATTTGGAAGATTAAATCTCTTGTCCTGCTGACTGACCCCGAAAATATTATCTTTGATCATCCAATTTTAGCCAAATATATTAATACAGTGTTGTGTGAACTCAGAAAAATGATCTTGAATAAACCCCAAATTAAAAATTACTCATGCTATATATAGATAATGGCTCCTTGTAATGTTTTACCAAATCATAATTCCTAACAGCCATCACACCATTCTTGGTAGCAGGGACTTACAATTCAGAAATATCTGAAAGTCAACAACTTCCCTACCCAAGTCTTAAAAACTAGGGGACCTCTACAAAAAAGTTGCTTATACTTGTAGAAAGCTAGCACCCACCTTTCTCCTACAAGAATTAAATATTCTAGGAAATATTAAAAAGGCAGAATATTATACTTCCCTGGATGAGAAAAAAAGAAACATGCTCTTGAAAAGCAGCCCCCACCTTTGTTAATAGCCCCAGAAAGACAGCCATCCTATCTACAAGACCAAAGAAGTTTAGCTCCAGGGTAATGGGATTAGTCCTCACTCAGGTCCAAGCCATTCAACCATAATAGAAATTGCCGAAAGCCTCTTCATTACATCACCCATCAACCAAGCTTGGGACTCAAGACAACCTACAAAGTTACCCTGCATGGTTCCATGGGAATCTGGTAACCAATCATGGTACATTTCTTGCCACAGGAAGAGGAAGCAAGTTCAAAGCTCAACAGAGGGTATAAATCTCTCCCTCTCTCATCCATGTGCTCCTTTTTGCCCAGGACCTCAATGTGGTCCTGTCCACCATTAAACCATCTTTCCAAGCAATCTCCATGTTTCCAGTGTCTTTTTTCCCACTTGGAACTGAACCCAGATGGACATTTCTTCCAATACACTCCTCTCATTTGTATGAGTTCGATGGAAGGATCTCTCCCTACTTTTTAGGAAAACTTTCAGAATTGGCTGGGGGCAAGTACCTCTTGATGTGCCCTAATTGTGGCTTTTGTTCTTGTTGACTTTTTCACTGTGGTTTGATGTGATTTTTGCATTCATTATTGTAAGCTGCCCAGAGTAGCATTTCTGCTACTCTGATGTACAAATCTATCACACCCGATCAATTCAACCCAAAACCGGCCGTAAGTCCACATCCATTCCCTGCATGCAGTGCACACCTACCGCCAATGGCAATCAGCTGTGTGCCTGGTGAAGTAACTGCCCTCTGCAAAAGCTTCAGGGCCATCTTGAGTCCTTTAAACCTGTCTGGCGCCCACCAATCTCCTTACTGGCAGGGCCGCTGAGAGGATTATTAAGTGCTGGAACAAGACTAATATGGGCCCCCCACCTACACATGGACACATAAATCAATGTCGTAATTGTACATTTATTAATTACATTCAAACAGACTTGCAAATATACTAAAAAGAGGACAAGTACTTCTGTAAAAGATAATAAAGCAGTAATACACAATAGTGTATTCGCCAGGAAGAGTCAGTGGCCCCCACAGGAGGAGGGAGAGAAGCGCAGTCCTCTGCCTCTCGTTTTGTCTCCAGGTGGCTGCCCCATGCCACCACCCGGACTCCCAGGCTCTGTCTCCGCAAAGCCGGCGGGGACGGAAAGATGAGCTCTGCCTTCGCCGGGAGAACCTTGAACACTGCGACTCTGAACGTTGGAACGGCTGGGCGAGACGGTGAGAAAAAACCCCGAGGCCTCTTTCCGCCCAGAGCTGGCATCCAGACGCCTCCTTCACTCTTTTCCCGGCTGGGGGAGGCCCATCGAGGATTTCCCGGACACCCCACTTAGTCTCCTGCTCTGAACATCCCCTCCATTCACAGACTGGGCTCGTAGGCACCTCTCCTGTGGCGTGTTACGCCTGAATCGATGGAAAGGTGGTTTGGTTTTGGATTGCACTCTCGGTTTGTCATGTGATGCCGGCGGTATCTTCTGCCCCGACCCCAGCGAGGCCCTCCTGCTCTGCTCTCACAGCCAAGCTTGGGCGTGGGGGGGCAGCTGCTTAGCAAAAAGGGTCCCTCGCGGCTCAGAAAGAGTTGCCTTCGTGCCCTTCTTGCCAACTTGCTCGGTGCCTCTCCTCTGAGCAGCTGGGCGCAAACTGCCTTTTCTGTTTGTCGCCTTCCCAGTTGGCCACGTCTTCTGGGCGGGTCCGCGGCAGAGTTCCAGGGCCGGACAATCAGACTGCTGCTCGGCAGTGAAAAGCGCGTATAGAGTATGAAGTACATATACAATATTGTTTTTCTTTTTTAAATTCCCCTTCATGGGTCCCCTTTGAGCTCTATGCAACAATGTACAGACTGCGCCCCCCTCTTCTTCAAGCACTAAAAGAATAGAATGGGGAGGGGGACTTCTTTTACTTAACCACATTTAATCGCTTTGTTTCGGCTATTGTATTATTCTTCGGAGGCCTTTAATAGCTTCAGGGAAGGAGGCGCCTGATACAGTTGGATTTGCATTGATGTCAAGGAGACACAGAGCCACTCTGTGACAGCACCGCCGCCGCTTTAATAACAGCAGTTGCGGCGGCAGTAAGGGGGCGAGACAGATTTCCTTCCTTCTTTCGCGAACGGAGAAGCGGTTCCTTCTTTTTGGCGCAGCCTCGCGGTGAGGAGCTAAAGGGTCAGACCACCGCAGGGTCGGCGCAGTCCTCTGCTAGTGGAATCTAGGCTACTGGACCAGTTTGGCGGCGGTCCCTCGGCTCCCCAAAGCGCAGAGGCAGGATCAGATTCCTCCTCTTCTGAATTGGCAAGTCGCGCTCAGCCAACATGGATCCTGGCTCCAAGAGGTCCGCGGCAGAGGAAGGGAGTCCGCTGCAGCCCCAGGAAGAAGAAGTGGACCCCAGGATTCAAGTAAGCGGAGTCTCCGATCGCTCTACCCGAGATCCTTGGAAGAGTAGCCCCAGAGGCGCGATTGCAGTCGAAAGTGGGTGGTATGATAGGATCGGGGCGCGAACAGATCTGTAATTACAAAGTAAGCGCGTGTTGTAGGTCCTTGGTTAGGTTCTTTGAATCTTCGTGAATATCGCCTTTTCTCCCTCTAGGGGCGTTTTCCTATCTGTTGTACCTCGGTATTTTGATGGTGGTGGGTTTCCCCCCTCTTTTTGGCTTTATTTGATTTCCGCCGAAGTCTTTTTGTAGCTGGCTGGAGAAACTCGTTGGAAAGAAAAGATGCTCCCGTTTCTAAAGGGGCATTTTCTTTCATGAGCTGGATCCTTCCTCTCCCAGCTTGCTCCTATTTCCTGGATTCAGCTCCTCTCCGCAATCCGTGTTTATCTTTACAGGTTCTTTTAGCATGGGCGGAGCAACGCGAACCGGGAGGTGGGTCGAAAAGAAGATGGGAGCCCACCAAGGGATGCCGTGCCTAGGTTAGAAGGACCTAAAAGGCTGAGGGCGAGTTAGAAAGGATTGGAAAACCCCTTGGGGGGTAATTTAATCCACGTTCAGGATCTTCCTGTAGTTCTATTAAAAAGCAGTACCTTATCATTGCTAATAGATGATGCCAGCTCCTGCTCTAAATGTCACCCTGACCCTGACATGAGGAAAGTTTCAGTCTCTGGATCTCCTCAATAAACTCTGATGTGTTGTAGTTCAGGTCTTCCCTAAGCTGGTCTGCAGATCTCAGGTGACATCATTTAACTGGTTACAGCTGACCTTGAAAAGTGGGTTTGTGCTTGGATGGAAAACAACTGTGAAATATCAAGGCCATAAAGATGCACACACACAAAATCATCCTGGAAAAAGGAAGGTGGCAAATCAGTTTCATATTATTGCCAATAAAAGTTTATGTATGATAGTTTGAGTTGAAGGAAGGACATCTTTACCAGAGCCAGAAGGCTGTTGGCAGGACCTCTTAATAGATGCAGATCTAACATAACTTGAAGGATCAGGTTGGGAAGGTAAAGACTGATGCCACTTTGACAGAATACATAGGAAGGGATATTATATATTCTATCTATGGCACAAGTGGATTCATTCAATGATGCCAGTGTCTCAATCTTAGTTTCATTTTGCTGGAAATGGTTTGTAATTATTCTGGGGGTTTTGTGATTTTTTTAAAAAATGTGTTTGCTTTCCTCCTTAATCTATTCCTTAAGCTTGTAGAAAGTTAGCATCCACCTCTCTCCAAGAAGAATGAAATATTCTAGGAAATATTAAAAAGGCAGAATATTATATTTCCCTGGATGAGAAAAGGAGAAATATGTTTTTAAAGACAAAGCAGCTTCCTGCAGTTCCCTTTCCCCCATCATCTCCAAGGTGATGGGATTAAGACATGGCTCTCAAGACATGATAGTATTAGCCCTCTACCCCAGTGGTCTCCAACCAGTGGGCCGGGGACCACTGATAGGCCACAAGAAAATTTTGGTGTTCTGCAGAGAAACCCCCAAAGCACCCCCCAAAGCAATTAATCCAGACTGACAGGAACACAAGACTGCGCCGCCCACATGGCCCATGGGAACACAAGGCTTGCGTCACATTGCAAACAACATGGGGTAGTGAGGGAAGGGGGGAAAGGACGGAGGGGGGAACTTGCCCCACTCACGCCATGTGCCTTGCCTGGCCACCAGGCTGCTTCTTTTCGCGTCTTTCTTCTGCTTTTGGCTGCATGCAAGGAAAGCAGCAAAAGTCTTTCTTTCTCTGCCCCAAACTCCACCAGAAATGAGTATTTGGGATTCTGCAAGGCATCCTGCTCTAAGAGGCTGCACCATTTATATCTGTGAGTGAGTTTTCCTGGACCTTGGCCATTTGGAACAAAGGTTTTAAAGGGGTTTTGAGTGTTGAGCTCAAAGGCTGCTTGGAAAGAAGATGATTATCTCTAAACTTTAACTTTTAAAGCCCAGGAAAATGTGGGAAATGTGGTGTATATGAGTGAGAGGGCCCTTCTCCCAATCACAGCTAGGTGTTGCTTTTTCTGGGCCTTTGCTAGCCACAGAAAAGCCCTGGTCTATCAACAGGGCCTGGAAAGTATAGGAGGTCAAGTCAGAGCACAGGACCTTCTGTTAGGGAAGGGGATGTGTGTGAAAATGGAATGGAAAACTGACTGAGAGAGTTGAACTTTGGTCAGCCAGCTGAAACGTCACTGAACAAAGCCTTGTGTTAGGTGCCCATACTCGAATGCTTAGGAAAACCAGCAGGTTCTCCCAGACCCCCATCGGAAGGGGAACATGGGAAGCTGTAGCTTGAAGGTAGTGACTAAATCCTAGGAGATTTAGAAAAAAGATTTGAGCAAATTGTGCTCAGGGATGGGGTGAAGCTGGAAAACCAATTTGGCTAAATAAATATACTTAAAAGAAAAGGAAATATATCAATAGGAATGTTGGGGGTTTTGTTTGTCTGTTTGTTTCTCTCTTCCTCTCTATGCAACTATGTGATACGTTTATTAAGATTTGTGCCTTCCCTAATTTAACTGAGAGTTATGATATGTGAGAGTTCTGTTTTCTTCTCTTCTTTTCTCCTTGTTTGTTTGTGTGTTTGTGTGCTCTCAAGGTAATTGTAACTGTAAAATGTCTCCAACCCGAAAGACAAAAAAATTAAATTGCTACAAAAATTTTAAAGCACTGAAAGGCAAGAAAAAGCCTTCCTTTTGTTTTGTCTGGCCCACAGAACAGAAGAAAAACTGAGTTCATTTTGCTCTCCTCTCTATGCTTTTAAGAAAAGCCCAAGGTTATGAGTGAATGTTTGAAGTTAATTTACTGTGTGTTTAAGTGGTTTCATCTGTCCATCCTTTTTCTGAAGCATGTGAATCCAGGTTTTTTCTTCTAATCTGTAATATCCCCAATTGTTAAAATTGTTTTAAAACTGCAGTATTTATTTATTTTTCCTTTCTCAAATCCTGCCGGCAAGCTGTCTACCCACCCCCACTCTACCTTCCCATCTCTTATTCTCAAACAATGCCTTTCCTGTGAGGATCACCCACAGAGGTGGGAGAGGGCCTTTTTCTCATGTCTTTCAGCCCTGCACAGATGACTGTGCAACCTGTGGAAGCAGATAATATGCTGACCCAGATGCTGCCTCTAGTGGAGACCTTCCATTCATTGATCCAGTCCTCCACAGGAAAGTCATCACAGTAACCAAAGTGGAAGCAGAACTTCCCAAGCCTGACTGACCATTGTTACCACAAAACCAAGCCTAATGCCATCCAGCAGACATGAAAGAAAGGACCCTGAGATGGAAAAGTAAAAGACTGAAAGACTCTTTTCAATCCCCAGAAGACAACTAGAATGGGGAAGGGTGGAAATTATAAAATTTTCTTCCATGTCTCATTTACTTGTATTCAGTTAAATGGATTCTAGAGGATTGTTTTGGGGAGTAGTTGCCACAAGTTCTGAACCCCTTGGACTTCTGTCTGGTGGGTGTGAAATTTGTCCAGCATGTTTGTACTGTCTGTATTGTAAAAGTAGCTGCATAGACACAGAGAGACACACCATTCAGAATTAGATAGAAATTATCCCCTTTCACCTAACTCCACACAAAGCTCCTCCTAGGTTGATTTTTGCTCTGTGGCATTAAGGTCCAAGCTGTCATATCTCCTTGCTAATTCCATGGGGGAGGGACATTCCCCTCAGGCAATTCCCTCACTTGAAGAGATAGCAGAAAAGAGATCTCCAAAACTCAAGCCCTGATTCTGACTCACAAATGATGCTGCCCAGCTGCCCAGTAAAGCAGGAAATGTTGCACTAGTGGTTTCATGATAGGTGGCCCGGGGCTCATTTTGGTAATTTAAAAAATACTAAATAGCCTGGATTGCTAACCTCAATTTGGCCTCACAAACCTTGGAAACTAAGAGCTAGGGCAGGTTTAGTAACCATCCCTTGGAAATGGGAAGCTGTAATTTAAAGGAAAACCATGGCTGTGAAGAACTTTGGGACTTGTGCTTGCTTGAAACTTGACTGGATGCTCACAAAGTGTATCAAACATCTGAAAATAATTGGCATGGAAAATTGGATACTGTAAATTTCTTTCCAGAACTTTTCCCTTGGCTGTTAGACCTTCTTGTTTGAAAGCTTTTGGGAGCCACCAAAGGAATCCTTTTCTCTATCAATGCCTTCCCCTTTGCATCAGAAAAGTTAAATGCATCCATAAGTCTCCCTGATCTGATCAATTTTTTGCCAATAACGTGTGTTCCACCCATATATTTTGGCAAAAAGGAGGAAATTGTAGATTCACAGTGGTTCCCAAAGTGGGCAGTACTGCCTCTTGAGGGGTGGTGGGATGCCTTAGGGGGGCGCTAAGAGGCAAGGGGGCTGGCAGGGGGGCACTAAGAGGTGGCAGAGGGGGATTCGAGGCGCCGGCCGTGCAGCCCATTGACTGTTTCATCACTCTGTAGCCCGCGCCTTGAATGTGGAACCTGCACGTGGCGAGCCTTGCCAAGCCTGGGGGGGAGAGGTAGAAAGTGGTGGAAAGGGGGAGCTTGCAGACTGCCCTTTCTGGTGAAAGCAGTGGAGGCACGCCAGAAGGCCTGAAAGCAAAACCCTCCCAAGGTGTGCAGTGGAAGGGGTGGGTGGTCCATCATTAGGGCCCCCTTCCCCGGAGAACAAGGGAGCGTGCAGCTCCTGCCTGGCCTCCACCTCTCCAGCCAGCCGGGCTTGCACGCAGGATGCGGGTGGGTGCAGCTGTGGCTCTCCAAGGCGTGTGTGTGTTCGGCTCTATGTGGCCAGCCCGGAACTAGAACCTAGTCTCCCTCTGCAGCCTGGTTCTTCTGACTGAGCCCTGCACTTGCTTGCTTGCTTGCTTACTTACTTTCCAAGTGATCATTCCCTCCGCCGGTCTGGGCTGTTTCTGCATGCCTTCCTCCTCCCGGGCGGAGCATTGCAAAATTGGATGCCAAAGAAAGAACTGGGGCAGGGGGCTGGAGAAGGGGCAGAGGGGCAGCTGCATTAAGGAGCAGGAAGATCTTAGCCACGGTTTATTGACTAAGCCGGAATCAAACAGCATGCTAAACTCTAACCAGAATGGCTGGGTTGATATATTCAGCCCGTGTTTCTCAACCTTGGCAACTTGTGTGGACTTCAATTCCCATTCTGGCTTTGCTGCTCTACTTTCCCAAATTGTCACTGCTGTCGCTTTCTTTCTTTCTTTCTTTCTTTCTTTCTTTCTTTCTTTCTTTCTTTCTTTCTTTCTTTCTTTCTTTCTTTCTTTCTCTTTCTTTCATTCTTTGTCTGTCTGTCTATCCATCTATCCAAAAGGTCTGCCTGCTTTCCTGCCTACCTACTTACCTGCCTGCCTGCCAGCCTGTCTTTCTCTCTTCCTACCTGCCTACCTACCTACTTATCTACCAATCTATCTATCTACCTACCTACCTATCCATACATTCATCCAAAAGGCCTGACTGCCTACCTGCCTACCTACCAATCTATCTATCTACCTACCTACCTACCTCTCTCCCTCTCTCTATCCATCCACCCATCCATCCATGTTCAAAGCGCCAGCCTTGCAGGCACATTGGGAAAGTAGAACAAAGCCAGTCTGGGAGGGAGGGAGGGAGAGAGAGCTGATGCATCAGATTGAAATGAGGCCTAGTTTAGACTGAGGCCCTTTTCCACATTGAAACATCTTTGCCAGCACATTGAAACATCTTTGGCTTCTATTAAAGGTTTTATGGACAAAACTTGGTCAAGACTATCAGGAAGCTCTCACATTTTGTTGAGGCTTTAAACAGGATCCATTGGACCAGATCTCCACCCTAAAAATTACTTTTCCCCAATGTATTACAGTGCCAATTCTGAAGAAGGCAAAACCAAAATGTACGAGAACACACACACACACACATACACACTTCTAACCCTGCTGGAGCAGGTGATTGGACTAGAATAGATGTCTCATTATCTTTCTCCCTCCTTTATTTCTTTTTCTTTCTGTCCCCTCCTTCCATCCGCCCTCTTTTTTTGTCCCTTTTTCTTTCTTTCCCTTTTCTCTTTCTTTTCTTTCTTCTCTCTTTCCCTTTCTCAGGCCTACCCCATTGACTTGACTTGCTTGGGCAGGTCCCTCCAGTGCAGTGGGCTCAATGGGTGGACCTGCGGGGCCGGCACCTAGAACTCGGCAGTGGCGGCATGTTTGAAAAGTAGAGCAAAGCCAGGGGTTGGTTATTTCTGCTGCAAAGAATCACAAAAGCTTCTGGGTTGTGCACAAATAGGGACACACATGTCAATGCAATTCAGCAACATAAAATAAAGAGATACAAATAAAACAAATCAACAAGAATCGGCAAAGCATCTCTGATTAGATTTTATTCACTACTAGAATCTAATCAGAGATGCTTTGCTGATTCTAGTCCAATGACCTGCTCTAGCAGGGTTAGAAGGGTTAGAAGGGAGTGTGTGTGTATGTGTGTGCATGGCTGTCAAAACTCCAAAAACAGGTCAAGTATCTCTGGGGTGGCCAGTCATAAATTACAACACTTGCTAAACAACTGGCCATTAAGTGAAGACCACTTGTTTGCCAGTCACCTGACCATGCCCACCCAGTCATATGACCACCAAACCATACCTACCCAGTCATGTGACCAGCAAGTCATGCCCAGGCAGCAAGACACGCCGGCCAGTGATGTGACCAGCAAGCCACGCCCACCCAGTCACATGACCAGTAAGCGATGCCCACCCAGTCATGTGACTAGCAAGCCACGCCCTCAAATTAGGCCACACCCACAGAAATTTGAATCCCACCCCTGGGTAGGGGGCACCGAGGATGAGTTTGTAGCACCAAGGGGACGGTGGACTGAAAAAGTTCAGGAACCACTGTTGTAGAAAGTTAGCACCCACCCCTCTCCTAGAAGAATGCAATATTCTAGGAAATGCTAAAAAGGCAGAATGTTATATTTCCATGGATGAGAAAAGCAGAAACATGTTTTTAAAGACGAATTAGCTTCCTGCAGCTCCCTGCCCCCCTTCAGCTCTAATAATAGATTAAGGTAATAGATTAAGATATGGCTCTCAGGATATGATAGGATTAGTGCTCTACCCAACTCACCACATGGCACCTGGGATGATTACATCACCCAGCAAGTTTCAGCCAAGCTTGAGACTCAAGACAACCTACAAAGTTATCCCTGCATGGCCCCATGGGAGTTTCACAACCAGTCAGGATACATTTCTTGCCAGAGGAACAGGAAGCAAGTTCAAAGCCCAACAGAGGGTATAAATCTCTCTCCTTTCACCTATGTGCTCTTTTTTGCCCAGCACCTCAATGTGGTCCTGTCCACCATTAAACCATTTTTTCCAAGCAGGCTCCATATTTCCTGTATCTTTCTTCCCACTTGGAACTTAATCCAGGTAGACGTTTTTTCCAATAAGCTTTTTGGAAGACACTTATGTCTTCGTTATGAATAAAATCCTGATTGCTTTTACGGTCCACTACTTTTTACAAAAATTCTTCTGATGCTCATGCCAATAAACTTCCTTAATTTTATCAGATTGGGGTTGATAACAATAATGATATTGCTGTGGATGGGAAATGTTTGCCAGCCAATTACATTGGCTATTCACTGCAAGTATTCCTTTCAGAGTTTCACAATACCTTTCCATAGACAGGGAAGCAAAGTTAAAATAAAACAGCAATGGACTGCAAATAATCCAAAACATTGAAAGAAAAAGCTTTATCTCCTTTCCCCCATTCCCTGCCAATCTCTGACTTGAAGGAGACTTTGTTCCTTTATAGTTAGTGTTAAGTATGGCCAGTGGGTCCCATGGATCAACGAGGCTTGAGTAGTGAACAACAGCTCTTTATTAAGCAGACAGAATCTGAGACCCTAGCTGCGGCAGCTCTTTTTTTTTTTTTTGAAAAAAAGTTTTATTGACTTTAACAACAAACAAAAACACATAAAACATGAAACATAAAACATAAAAGCATCATTCTCCTTCATAAATTTACAGACAGTGTATCGGTTGGTTAACCACTTTTTTTTGTGCATCCATTTCATAGTCTCCATTGTAGTTATATTTCATAATAGCTCATATTATCGATCAACTATTATATAGCCTGATATCATTACTAAACAATCATTTGACTATAATTTTGTTAATTCATACTTTAACGAGATAACTATAATTTACTTAATTTATTTTACAATCATAAAGTCATACCAAGTCTATCTTAATAAAATTTCATAAAGATAGTATCAAAGAAAAAGAAAAAAAAGAAGTATATATTCATTATATCCTAAATTTCTAAATGTTCTATTATTATATTTTATTATCTAACCATTGATAAAAAAGATCCCAAACTTCATAGAATTGTTTACCTTCTTGTTCTCTAATTTCAAATGTCAATCTACTCATTTCAGCACATTCCAATATTTTCTTAATAATTTCTTCCTGTGATGGTATTTTCTCACTCTTCCAATTTTTAGCAAATACAATCCTAGCCGCTGTTAATACATTTACAATCAAATACTTCAAATTTTTATTATATGTATCAGGTAGGATTCCCAATAAAAAAAATCTCTGGATTCAAATCTATATGTTTCTTTGTCATTTTTTCCAACCATATGCGAATTCTAGTCCAATATTTTCTAGCATCCTCACAAGTCCACCACATATGGTAGTATGAGCCAGGTATCTGATGACATTTCCAGCACTTTTCAGATTTGTTCTTGAACATTCTTGCTATTCTTGTCGGGGGAATATGCCACCTGTAAAACATCTTATACAAATTTTCTTTATATGCTGTTGACATTGTCATTTTATAATTTTGAGACCACAATTTTTGCCATTTCTCTAAATCAATCCCATATCCAAAATTCTTCCCCCAAGCAATCATCGTTTCTTTAACTTGTTCTTCCTCTAGTTTAATTTCCAGCAAATAACTATATAATTTTTTAATCACTTTTTCATCAGTACCTGTCAAAATCCTATCTAAATCAGTCAATTTATCATAAAATCCCTCCGTTTTAGAATCTTTAAGATACCTTGAGTGTATTTGTGCATATGAAAACCAATTCATCTTTATACCTTGTTCTTCTAGTTTTTGCATTGTTTTAAGTTCACTCTTTTCATCCAATATTTCCCCATATCTAACTGTTTGTTCCTTCTTATATGTTATAGGATAAGAAAAAGCTTCAATAGTTGATAACCAGACTGGGATTTTCAAATAACATTTTCTCTTAATTTTCTCCCAGTTCAACCATAAAGACTCCCGTATATAATGCCTTTTAAAATAGCCCTGCAATTTAGTTCCCTTATACCACAGAAAAGCATGCCATCCCTGTAATAAATCATGTCCTTCTAATGTCAACAATCTAGTCTTTCTTAATGTTATCCATTCTTTAACCCACATTAAATTTGCAGCTTGGTAATACAACTCCCAATTAGGAAGGCCAAATCCTCCTCTAGTTCTAGCATCTTGTAGAAGTTTTAATTTTATTCTGGCTTTCTTACCTTGCCATATAAACTTCAACACAATTTTATTTAATTCTTCAAAATAATCTTTGCCAAGCCTGATTGGTATGGTTTGGAACAAATATAAAATTCTGGGTAAAATATTCATCTTGATTGTTGAAATTCTACCTATCAATGACAATTGTAGGTTTTCCCATTTCTTCAAATCAGATGCTATCTGTTGTTTAAGTTTAATATAGTTATTCTCTTTCAATGTAGTGCATCTTGACGTCAAATGTATCCCAAAATATTTAACCTTATTCGTAACTTGAATTTTCAATAAATCTGCCAGTTCATCTCTTTGTTTTAGTAATATATTCTTTGTCAAGATCTTTGTTTTATCTTTGTTTATTTTCAAACCCACCATCTCACCATACATCTCTATCTTTTCCAGTAGCTTTAAAGCTGTTCCTAGAGGATCTTCCAAAATAAAAACCAAATCATCCATGAAGGCTTGCATTTTAAATTCCTCCTTCTTAATTTTCATTCCTTTTATATTTGGATCCTCTCTAATGTTTCTATTCAGCACTTCCAAAGTCAATACAAATAACAAAGGTGATAATGGGCAACCTTGTCTTGGGCCTTTTCTTATATTAATAGAGTCTGTAAAATCTCCCTCTATCATTACTTTTGCCGTTTGTTTATCATATATGGCTTCTATTGCTTATCCAGGATGCCTTTTTATCCAGGAGTCTATGCAGGGGTTCCGTGACAGTTGCTTTCTGGGGTAGGAAACTATTATAGAAATTAATGAGTCCAAGGAATGCTTGGAGGTCCATTTTATTTTTCGGCTGGGGAGCTTCTTTGATGCCTTTTAATTTTTTGTCAGTAGGGTGAATTCCATGCTTGTCTAGGAGGTATCTGAGGAATTCAACCCTTTCAATACATAATTGGCACTTCTCTTTTTTTACTTTGAGGCTGGAGTCTTTAAATTTTTGTAGGACTGCTCTCAGTCGTTTCTCCAATTGTTTTTTATTGGGGGCTGCTACTAATACGCCATCGAAATAGGGTACGACTCCTTTAATTCCTTGCAACAGCCTTTCCATTAGGCTTTGGAAAACCCCAGGTGCGACGCTGACTCCAAATTGGAGTTGGTTGCATTTAAATGCCCCTCGATGTGTCATGATTGTTTGAGCCTCAGCGGTTTCAGCATCGACCAGTAGTTGTTGATAGGCTTGTGCCAGGTCGAGCTTTGCAAAAATTCTGCCACCCCCCAGTGAGTGTAGGAGATGTTGGACTACTGGCACAGGGTAGGCACTCTGCTGCAGGGCATGGTTGAGGGTGGCCTTGTAGTCTCCACAAATTCTCAGGGAGCCATCTGGTTTGATGGGGGTGACAATTGGTGTTTCCCAACGGGCATGGTCGATAGGTTCTAATGCGCCTTGTGCTATGAGCTTATTTAATTGCTCATCTATTTTAGGCTTGAGTGCAAATGGCACTCAGCACGGTTTGAGGCAGATGGGAGCGATGTCAGGGCTAAGATTAAAGGAGATTGGGGACCCCTTGTACTTGCCTAAGGTATCACCAAAGACCTCTTGGAAGTCCCTTACGAGTGTCGCTTCCCAGTCTTCGTCATCTGTGTGGTTGATGCCTGCCATCTCGATCCCCAGCGGTGTGAACCATTGCAGCCTGAGTAGGCTGGGGCAGTCCTTATCAACAATTATGAGTGGTAAAATGTTGGTACGGTTTTTGAAAGAGATGCCAGCTACTGGGATACGGTTCCCTTGATAATCTCTTAAAATCAATTTCTGGTCGCTTAGTTCTTGGCGGCGTATGCTGGGTATTAAACGCTTTATGGTCCGCCAGGAGACCATAGAGAGGTAGGAGTCAGAATCTACTTCCATGGTGCATGGTTGGTTTTCGATACCAACCTCAATGCATATCTTCCATGCGTCTATTGATGAAGCGTGGCCGATGGTAACTGTTTGGTGCGTTTCTTCTCTTCGTAGTGCATCGTTGAACTTCTTGGTTTGGCTGTCCCGGCTCCATCGGCTGTTAGTCTGGCAGTCCCAGTTTTTGGTGGGGGTGCCATTTTGTCTTCTCGGGCTGTTTCCCCAATGCCGGGGGCTGAAATTTCTTTTATTGCAGCATACTTTAGTGATATGCCCTCGCTTCTCGCAAAATCAGCAAACAGCGTCCAGGAACTTGCATTCGGAACGCGGGTGATTTCCTCCGCAGCCGGCACATTGGTACCCTGACTTACGACCTCGCCGGTCTCGCCAATCACGTTCCCACTGAAGTCTGTGAATTTTTTCTTCTTCACTGTCAGAAGGGGATTCGATGTTGCCATGGTGGGTGGTGGCTGCGAGCTTTTCTGGTGTGGTAGTTGCCTCGCTGGTTGATTGGCGATCGGTTCTGTTTGGACACTGCATTCGGACCGCTGATTTACGGGTAGCTTCGGCTGCGGTGGCTTCAGCTATGGCCATCGGTGAGGGAGATGTCACCCTTGGCCATCAGCCTGCTTTGGAGTGCTGGGTCTTTAGGCTGACCCGGTCACGCATGGCCTCGTCCAAGTTAGTGAATCCGCACAAGCCCCCAAGGTCCCTCAGGTCGGCTACGAACTCACCGATGCTCTCACCCTCGCGCTGATCTCTTTGATAGAAATTGTGCCTTCGGATAAGAATTGGTACAGCCGGAGCATAGTGGTTTTGGAGGATGGGAGCTAGGTTTTCCCAATCCATTGTCTTGACATCTGCGGGCTTTGCTAGTGCCTTGGCCATTTTGAAAACTGCGGGCCCGCAGTGCGTTAAAAATATACCGCTCGCTTCTTGCTGCCGGTAGCGTCTTTTAAGTTGTTGGATTCCAAAAACATTTGGAAACGATCAGTGTAGGACTCCCAGTCCTCGCTGGCTGGGTTGAATGGTGCGGGTGGCACAGCGCTGCTGGCCATTTCACTGGTCGTCTCTGCGCTGTTTGCCATGTGCTGGTTAGCCTTGTTGTCTCAGAATCCCATCTTCGTCGCCAGTGTTAAGTACAGCCGGTGGGTCCCATGGATCAACGAGGCTTGAGTAGTGAACAACAGCTCTTTATTAAGCAGATAGATTCTGAGACAACAACCCTAGCCACGGCAGCTCTTTTTATAGAGCTGGCCGCAGCTAGGCAGCCAATGACAGATTTTAGAGCTTGCCGCACTTGGTTTTACCCAATTGCGGCAAACCCCATACGAGCCAATCAATAGTGCTTTACAGCGTCCAATCACAGCCTGGCTTTTCTGGACCAATAGGAATGCAGGTCTTCAAGCCTGCTAGTAGGGAACAGTTAGTTAGTTATTTATTAGATTTTTATGCCTCCTTTATTACTTTATAAGTAACTTGAGGTCCGAATACCAGTTATCCTTGACTTAAGACAATTGAGACCAGAAGCAAGATGGTTAAACAAGTTGCAAGCAATTTGACTTTTTTTTTTACCATGGTTGTTAAATGAATCATATGGTTGTTAAGCAAATCCAGCTTCCCTGATTGACTGTTTGTCAAATTGGATGAGAAGGTCCCAACTTGTGACCACATGACTCCAGGACGCTGTATCCATCATAAATACACCAGTTGCTAAGTGCAATTTTGATCACATGACTGCAGAGATGTTTCAATGGTCATAAAAGTGGACCTGTTGTAATTAACTTTTTTCATTGCTGTTGTAAGTTTGAACCATTGTTACATGAATGGTTATAAGTTTAGACTATCTGTACTCCTCTTTCCTCTTATTTTTCCTACAACAGTAGCCCCATGAGGTAGGTTGAGAGAGTAACTAACTCAGTCAGCTTTTATACCAGACCAGAACTCACAGCCTCATTGTTTTTAGGTCAGCATCTTAACTCCTACACAAAATTGGTTCTGTTTTTAAAATTCTTTATTTAAAATGGTTGTATTTTTTTATAGACCGATACTGGCTATAGGACAAAAAATAAAAAAAAAATGTTTTAAATCTAGCTTTTGAGTAAATTCATCTGTTCAAACATCTTGTTTAAATTATTGGCACTCTTTCTGAATGTGGAGTAATCATGCTAATTGGCGCTATACTATTGTAACAATTAGTAAACAAGTGAAAGTGAAGCATCTGAAAATCTTGGTTTTTCCTCTTTTTTCAAATAGCAGAGGACTAAAAATCTAGAAATGCAGACTCTAGTTATAATATTGATGTAACTATCTGACACAAGGAATGATAAAATGTACAATGAGGCATCACTGTGAAAATAATGCAAATTATATAATTCATGACTTCATGTGACATAGTCATCCCCTTTTCTGCCATACAGACATCATGCAGACACCCATGACTTAAGTCAGGAGAAGGAATTCAATCAAGAACTTTGATAGCCATGTGAACTTTGTCCAGCCTCTCTCTTACTAGAAGTAAAGCTGTACTTCAGGGAGTCTTTTTACTTTTTTAGAGAGAATGTGAGAGGAATATGTACATTGTCTTATTCTCCTTGAAAGAATGACAGGTTAAGCATATAATATGAAAATATTTTAGTATTTTATGCTATGACTGTTGCATGGAATTTATTTACTATTAGAACCAAACAGTTAGAGCCTTTAAGAACTATGGTATGTTGTATTTTTCATCCCAGTCATATGTGCTATTTGATCATTTTTTGGTCATTTATCATTTTGCTAATAATGCCACACTAAATAATTATGCAGAGCTTCAATAGTAACAGAAAAAAAATATCCCTGAAACTTACATTAGAATTGTATTAAAAATTAACCTCCAAAAGCTTTCTGGTCTCTGTTTCTGCCCTTTCAAACTGAGCCTAGCTGAAGTAAAGTTCAGTTTTACTTTTAAATGTTTTCTGTCCTCCTGTTTCTGTTTAACATTCCATTGGGCACCTCTGTGAATTACCAGATGATACTTAATAACTTGATTCCTTCCATGGCTCCCTCAGTGTCTTATTATTCAACATATTATTTTGGCTTTCTTCTAGGGAGAACTAGAAAAGTTGAATCAATCTACAGACGATATCAATCGGAGAGAAATGGAGCTTGAGGTACACTTTTTCCTTGCTGTTTATCTAAACATCCAACTATATTTCTTTTATTTACTACATTTCAACTGGAAAATATTTATTTAGATTATTGCAGAAGAAACTAATGAAAACGTTTGTATGGATTAAGTTAGTGAATGAAGGAAAAGAAAGTCAACTATGCCCATCTCTGATATGAAATTGGATGAAACATTCTATCCATAGTATCATGGATTTCATTAATCTACTTTATTATTCTTACACCAACCAAAAATCATGCTTAGGAATCCAAGCGGCAAGTAAGGTTGTTTTAAAATATTGTTTTATTTTCTTAAGGTACAAAACGTACTTTTTCTTAAGGTACAAAAAAATAGAAAAAAGCAGAAAAGCAAACTTATAAATAGAATTCATTTACAGCAAAACTACATAGACTATTAAAAATAAAAACATTAAAACATATATAAAAATACAGTAGTAACAAAATTATTGTATTTCAAAATTCCTAAAAACAACATAAAATAATGTAGCTCTGCTTTCAAAAATGTTAATTTGAGACCACATGAAAAAATATTTTCTGATCTTTCTTTTCTGTGAATATGAAGCCACACAAAGCTTATGTTATACCAGAGCAATTGTAAATTATATTTGGACATAATAATTCAGAATTCTTAATTTACTATGAACTAGCAAGGTGGTGGGTGACTCAGCCTCTCCCTTCCCATTTTTTGTGTGCAATGATAATGATTTCAGACAGCTATAATATATAAATTCCAAAATCTCTGATTAGGTTGGCCAAACGAGAATGGGACTATAAACCAATAATAATTAAGAAACCTTGCTTTTTTCTGAATCTGGTTTATTTTTTACAGCAAAAAAAATAACAAAAACAAAACCATGAGTCGGGTTGTCAAACACTTTCTCTGTATCACCCATATCAGTAGATATAATACAATTAGCCACATTCATCAACCTGCTGCTTTTTCATAGTAACTTAAGATAATAAAAAAATAATACAATTATTAGAGATGACACTTAGATTTGATAGCCTAGCATTTTTAGATTTTTACATCCAAATGTGAAGGCACATAATGAAATATTTTATTGGAGAAGATATAGCTTCCATAAAAGAAAAATGCTATTTGTTTGGCATTAGTTTTTGGGGTACTACATTATATTTAATCAGTTCCAAGCAAACCACATGTTGCCTTAATGTGAAGGATAACCAGACTATTTCAGATCATTTTTCTGACCCCTTTCATATAAGACAGTATGATTTATACCTTGTTTCATATGTATCTGTTTGGAAAAGGCTAAATTGTGTTTGCCTAACAGTAACTTCCTGTACCTTCACATTTAAACCTCTGCCCTTTAGTTGATCATAGCCAGCTTCAGATCAAAATTCAGAGTCGTGGCAAAGGAGAAGCAGCTATTCTGGGAAACTACAGTTGTGTCAACCAGGCAATCTCTGCTAGGATCTCTGTATGTTAATGTGTGCAAAGGGCAGCGAGGGATACATCCAACTTTACTGGCTGGTGCTTTGCATATATAGCTTTTTGAATCAGGCAAGAGTGTTAGGAAGCATTCACCTACATTTCAGTGTATGCCAGTAAGGGTGTTTGATCAGTGGGGTGTTTATGGAAATTAATAGTCAGAGGTAATATAGCTGAATAAATATTTTATTTAATAACTTTATTGATAGCAAAGTATGTTCAGAACTTCCATGGGGATAAGGAGAGGATTGGGGATAGAAATAAAGATTATTCCATTCCTTCTTCACTAGATTGTTTTATTTTCTGTACTGAGTCCAGAGGAAGGAAAAACTAAACTTAGTATGTTTTAGTTATACATGGATGGAGGGAACTTCCCAGGCTGGAACATTGGATGAAGATTAGTATAGATATGGAAAGGGATCTGGAGACAAGTCCTATAAAGAAAAAGATTGTAAGTGTTTGGTATAAATAGTAATAATGACAAACCATGAACATGAAGTAATAATGACAATATATGAACATGAAATGATAATATGATACCCAACTTCAAGAAGTTACACACAGAAGAAGCTTGTAATATTTGTTCATGTTACAAGCTTTTAATTAAACAATAAAAAACTTCAAATCTGATGAGTTCTTATATATAGAACAGATTATTTTTAACCCACTACAAGATTCTCAAGAAAATGTTAACTTTATTGTCTTTATTTTATGCTTACCTGTTGGAATACTGTAGAAGTGCACATCCTGTGTGGGTAGGAGTTTGGACTAGATCAGTGGTTCCCAAACTTTTTCAGTCCACCGCCCCCTTGGTGCTACAAACTCATCCTCGGTGCCTCCCACCCAGGGGTGGGATTCAAATTTCTGTGGGTGTGGCCTAATTTGAGGGTGTGGCTTGCTGGTCACGTGACTGGGTGGGCATGGCTTGCTGGTCATGTGACTGGGTGGGCGTGGCTTGCTGGTCACATCACTGGCCGGCGTGGCTTGCTGGCTGGGCATGGCTTGCTGGTCACATGACTGGGTAGGTATGGTTTGGTGGTCATGTGACTGGGTGGGCGTGGCCAGGTGATTGGCAAACAAGTGGTCCTCACTTAATGGCCAGTTGTTTAGCAAGTGTTGTAATTTATGACTGGCCTGCCCAGAGATACTTGACCTGTTTTTTGGAGTTTTGGCAGCCATGCACACACACACACACACACACACTCCCTTCTAACCCTTCTAACCCTGCTAGAGCAGGTCATTGGACTAGAATCAGCAAAGCATCTCTTTTTTTTTTTTTTTATTGTTTTTTGACATACAAACAAACAGACAAAACATAAAAACATCAGCTCCCCCATATTTATATACAAACAGTGAGTCGGTTGGTTCATCAATTTTGTGCACTCCTCTCATAGTCACAATTACAATTACCTTGTATAATAACTCTTATTGTCAATACAAACTTATAAATCATAATATCACTATTAAAAAAAAGAAATTTGACTAAACTTTTGTTCGATCATGCCTTTGTGAGATAACTATATTTTAAGTAATTTATTCTAAAACAAATCATATAATCGTGCCAATTCTATCCTAAATAAGAGAAAAAAAGGAAACAGAAAACTATTATATAAATATAATATCCAGTACCAAAAAAGAGAAAAGAAAAATAAAATCAATATTATTCCTTATTATCTAACATTTCTATTTTTGTATTTCATCATTCAACCATTGATAGAAAAGATCCCAAACTATATAAAATTGTTTATCTTCTTGCTCTCTGATTTCAAAAGTCAATCTACTCATCTCAGCACATTCCAATATTTTCTTTATGACTTCTTCCTGCAATGGAATTTTCTCATTTTTCCAATTTTTTGCAAATACAATCCTAGCCGCAGTCAATACATTTACAATCAAGTATTTCAACTCTTTACTATAGACATCTGGTAAGATTCCCAATAAAAAAAGCTCCGGTTTCAAGTCTATGTGCTTCTTAGTCATTTTTTCCAACCACATGTGGATTTTAGTCCAATATTTTCTAGCGTCCTCACAAGTCCACCACATATGGTAGTATGAACCAGGTTTCTGATGACATTTCCAGCATTTTTTGGATTTGTTCTTGAACATTCTTGCTATCCTTGTCGGGGGAAAATGCCACCTGTAAAACATCTTATACAAATTTTCTTTAAAGGCTGTAGACATTGTCATTTTATAATTTTGCAACCATAATTTTTGCCATTTCTCTAAGTCAATCCCATATCCAAAATTCCTCCCCCAAGCAATCATAGTTTCTTTAACTTGTTCTTCCTCCAGCTTAATTTCCAATAAGTAACCATATAATTTTTTAATCACCTTTTCATCAGTACCCATCAAAATCTTATCTAAATCAGTTTGTTCATCATAAAATCCCTCTGCTTTGGAATCCTCATAATACTTTGAATGTATTTGCAGATATGAAAACCAATTCATCTGTATACCTTGTTCCTCTAATTTTTTCATCGATTTAAGTTCACCCTTTTCATCTAGTAATTCCCCATAGCTAACTGTTTGTTCCTTTTTATAGATTATAGGATAAGAAAACGCTTCTATCGTCGATAACCAAACTGGAATTTTCAAATAACATTGTTTTCTTGTCTTCTCCCAATTTAACCACAGAGACTCCCGTATATAATGTCTTCTAAAATACCCCTGTGTTTTGGTTCCCTTATACCATAAAAAAGCATGCCAACCCAACAACAAATCATGACCTTCTAATGTCAACAATCTAGTTTTCCTTAATGTTATCCATTCTTTAACCCACATCAAGTTTGCAGCTTGGTAGTACAACTCCCAATTAGGCAGGCCAAACCCTCCTCTAAATCTAGCATCCTGTAAAAGCTTTAACTTTATCCTTGCTTTCTTGCCTTGCCATATATATTTCAAAACAATTTTATTTAAATCCTCAAAATATTCTTTTCCAAGCCTAATTGGTATTGTTTGAAACAAAAATAAAATTCTGGGTAGAATGTTCATCTTAATTGTTGAAATCCTTCCTATTAATGACAATTGTAGGTTTTCCCATTTTTTCAAGTCTTGAGCTATCTGTTGTTTAAGTTTAATATAATTGTTCTCCTTTAATGTACTACATCTCGACGTCAAGTATATCCCCAAATACTTAACCTTATTTGTAACTTGAATTTTTAACAATTCTGCCAGTTCTTCTCTTTGTCTCAGCAACATATTCTTTGACAAAATCTTTGTTTTATCTTTGTTTATTTTCAGACCGGCCACCTCCCCATATGCCTCTATCTTTTCCAACAGCTTCAAGGCTGTTTCTATAGGATCTTCCAGGATAAAGACTAGGTCATCTGCAAAAGCTTGTAATTTAAATTCTTCCTTTTTAATTTTCATTCCTTTTATAGTTTTATCTTCTCTGATATTTCTATTCAACACTTCCAAAGTCAATACAAATAACAAGGGAGAAAGAGGGCAACCTTGTCTTGTGCCTTTTCTTATATTAATAGGATCTGTGAGTTCTCCCTCCATCATTACCTTAGCTGTTTGTTCATTGTAAATTGCTTCTATTGCTTGAATAAATCTTCTAGCAAAGCCCATCTGTTCCATTAAAAGTAACATAAATCTCCAATTTACGTTATCAAATGCCTTTTGAGCATCTAAAAATATCAAAGCCATTTGCTTTTCAGGATGGGCCTCATAATATTCCAAGGTGTCCAGAATTACTCTCATATTGTCTCTAACCTGTCGCTTTGGCAAAAATCCATTTTGATCTGAGTGAATAAAGTTATTCAGATATTTTTTAAGTCTTTCTGCTAAAATTGAAGCAAAAATTTTATAATCTGCATTTAATAAGGAAATCGGTCTATAATTCTTGATTTGAAGTAAATCCGCCTCCTTGATATGATTTGGATTTCAACAGACTTAATATCTAGCGTTCAAGAAGTAAATATTGAAACAAGTACTTGGGCGGATCATAATCCATTGACAATTAAATGGAAGGGACAAAAAAATAGATCGAGATGGACGTTAAACAATACTAAAGGAGAAAGAATTTACACAGTGGATGGAGAAAGAACTGGCCTTTTTCTTTAAAGAAAATAGAAAAGAAGACACTTCAATACAGAATGTTTGGGATACAATGAAGGCTTATGCCAGAGGCTTGATAATAGACTATACAAGAAAAAAGAATATTAGGAAAAGGCAAGCTTTTAAAGCCTTGGAGGATGAATATAAAAGACTCGAAAAAGAACTGCAGAAAATGCCACAGAAAAAAGATGTTAAATTGAAATTGGATATAATTAAACATAAAATGGACTTAATAGACAAAGAAGAACTGGCACAGAAAATTAGGAGTGCTAAACAGAATTATTTTGAAGATGCAAATAAGCCAGGTAGATGGTTAGCATATAAGCTGAGAAAGGAGAAAGAGTCAAGGAAAATATTGCAGTTAATAGATGACCAAGGTAAAACTTGTCATGGCAGCAAAGAGAAAAAAGAAATTATTTATGACTTCTACAAACATCTGTATAAGAAAGAAGATATTGATGAGGAGAAAGTTAAACAATACTTGCAGAATGCAAATTTACCTAAGATACCTAAAGAGATTGAAGAAATGTTAGGAAGCAATATAACAATGATGGAGTTAAGCCAAGCACTTAAGAAACAAAATAATGGAAAGGCACCAGGTCCAGATGGGTTTCCTGTAGAATTTTATAAAACCTTTCAAGAATCATTGTGTATTCCACTGCTAGAAGTTATGAATGAAGTTATGCTAAAAAAGATAATACCTAAAACATAGTCAGAGGCTTATATTACACTTATTCCAAAAGAGCAAAGCATCTCTGATTAGATTCTAGTAGTGAATAAAATCTAATCAGAGATGCTTTGCCGATTCTTGTTGATTTGTTTTATTTGTATCTCTTTATTTTATGTTGCTGAATTGCATTGACATATGTGTCCCTTCTTGTGCACAACCAAGAAGCTTTTGTGATTCTTTGCAGCAAAAATTACCAACCTCTGGCTTTACTCTACTTTTCAAACATGCCACTTCTGCCAAGTTCTAGGTGCCGGCCCCGCAGGTCCACCCATTGAGCCCACTGCACTGGAGGGACCTGCCCAAGCAAGGCAAGTCAATGGGGTGGGCCTCAGAGATGGAAAGAAAGAGAGAGAAAGAGAGAAAGAGAGAAGAAAGAAAAGGGAAAGAAAAGAAAGGGAAAGAAAGAAAAAATGGACAAAGAAAGAGGGGGGAATGGAAGGAAGGGACAGAAAGAAAAAGAAATAAAGGAGGGAGGGAGGGAGGGAGAAAGATAATGAGATATCTATTCTAGTCCAATCACCTGCTCCAGCAGGGTTAGAAGGGTGTGTGTGTGTGTGTGTGTGTGTGTGTTCTCGTAATTTACAAGTACATTTTGGTTTTGCCTTCTTCAGAATTGGCACTGTAATACATTGGGGATAAGTATTTTTTAGGGTGGAGATCTGGTCCAATGGATCCTGTTTAAACCCTCAACAAAATGTGAGAGTTCCTGATAGTCTTGACCATGTTTTGTCCACAAAACCTATAATAGAAGCCAAAGATGTTTCAGTGTGCTGGCAAAGTTGTTTCAATGTGGAAAAGGGCCTCAGTCTACACTAGGCCTCATTTCAATCTAATGCATCAGCTCTTTCTTTCTCCCTCCCTCTCTCCCAGACTGGCTTTGATCTACTTTCCCAATGTGCCTGCAGGGCTGGCGTTTTGAACATGGATGGATGGATGGATGGATAGAGAGAGGGAGAGGGGTAGGTAGGTAGATAGATTGTTAGATAGGTAGGTAGGCAGGCAGGCAGGCCTTTTGGATAAATGTATGGATAGGAAGGTAGGTAGATAGATAGATAGATTGATAGGTGGGTAGGTGGGTAGGTAGGAAGACAGGCTGGCAGGCAGGTAGGTAGGTAGGTAGGTAGGTAGGCAGGAAGGCAGGCAGACAGACAGACCTTTTGGATGGATAGATAGACAGACAAAGAAAGAAAGAAAGAAAGAAAGAAAGAAAGAAAGAAAGAAAGAAAGAAAGAAAGAAAGAAAGAAAGAAAGAAAGAAAGAAAGACAGAAAGAAAGTGACAGCAGTGACAATTTGGGAAAGTAGAACAGCAAAGCCAAGTGGGAATTGAAGTCCACACAAGTTGCCAAGGTTGGGAAACACGGGCTGAATATATCAACCCAGCCATTCTGGTTAGAGTTTAGCATGCTGTTTGATTCCGGCTTAGTCAATAAACCATGGCTAAGAACTTCCTGCTCCTTAATGCAGCTGCCCCTCTGCCCCTTCTCCAGCCCCCTGCCCCAGTTCTTTCTTTGGCATCCAATTTTGCAATGCTCCACCCGGGAGGAGGAAGGCATGCAGAAACAGCCCAGACCGGTGGAGGGAATGATCACTTGGAAAGTAAGTAAGCAAGCAAGCAAGCAAGCAAGTGCAGGGCTCGGTCAGAAGAACCAGGCTGCAGAGGGAGGCTAAGTTCTAGTTCCGGGCTGGCCACATAGAGCCGAACCGAACTGCGCCACGCGCCTTGGAGATCCACAGCTGCACCCACCCGCATCCTGCATGCAAGCCCGGCTGGCTGGATAGGTGGAGGCCAGGAGGGCGCTGCACACTGCCTTGTTCTCCAGGGAAGGGGGCCCTAATGGTGGACCACCCACCCCTTCCACTGTGTGCCTTGGGAGGGTTTTGCTTTCGGGCCTTCTGGCGTGCCTCCGCCACTTCCACCAGAGAGGGCAGCCTGCAAACTAATGCACCCCCTTTCTGCCACTTCCCACCTCTCCCCCCCACAAGTTTGGCAAGGCTCGCCGCACGCGGGTTTCACATTCCAGGTGCCGGCTACAGAGCAATGAAACAGTCAATGGGCTGCGTGGCCGGCAGTCAGTGAGCCTGCGGGGCCGGGACCTCGAACGCCCCCCTGCCACCTCTTAATGCCCCCCTGCCAGCCCTCTTGCCTCTTAGCATCCCCCTAAGGCATCCCACCCCCGCAGGGGGCAGTACTGTCCACTTTGGGAACCACTGGACTAGATGATCTTATTATTATTTGAGTCTGCCTGTTTTATAAAGCTGGTATTGCCTCTTCCTGTAAAATCCAGACAAAGTTTATATTTTGTATTTTATCTCTTGTGGATCTTTCTAAATCAAAAAGTAATGTGAGAAATAGGAGAAATAATAATGTTAGTGAACACTGTTGTACTTAGCAGCAGAAATTTTGTTGTTATTTATCTCTGTAGATATAGATATAATTCTTTTAATTTTTAATTATCATTATTAAAGAATACTTTTTGGACCAAGGCTAGCTTTGATTGAGGTGTGGCTTAGATAGATTCCTTGATGCTCTTTCAGTTTGGTTGTTTTTTTGCAGATGGTTCATTCTCCAATTAGGTCAGGGATCCCCCAAACTTCCGGCTGTGATGTCGCAGTGGAGCGGGAAAAAGAGAATGGGCTCCATTCCTTGGACCTGATTTCTTGTGTCTTGTGGCCCTTCTGAGGGGCTGCAGGTCTTGAAGAGACAGGCAGAGGAAGGGGGAAGCCTGGGGGCAATGTGGTGGAAGCCCGGGGGCAACGTGGTAGAGCATTGCAGCAAAGGAAATTCCCCTAAACCCAGTGTGAAAGTTGTCATGTCATTTGATATGGCAGACCAGAAGCCGTGACATCCGAGCAACAGTAAGGAAGACAAGATTTGTGGACTGTGGCATCGAAACCGGAAAAGAAAACCCAGCACCACAAAACAAGCTGATTGTGCCAAAAGAGACATTAAGTCCCTAGAGGATCTGGTGGGCTAGAGAGACTCATGGAGAGAGTGGGGAAACACCCTAGGCAACAAGGAGGTGCAAGCAGTGACTTTGCAAAAGTAAAAAGAGTTTAATCAGAGAAAGATCAGAAAGGAAGATAGGACCAGGAGACTGAGGGTGAGGAAAGAACAAGATTTGCTGCAGAAAGAGATGGTAGAGGTGGAAATAAGATGAAGGAAAGATGCTATTTGATACTCGGAAAGGAAAAGACAGATGACTAAGCACCACGGTGGGAGAAACTAAGAGAAATCAGGAAGAACTAAATGAGAGCGAATTTGAACAATAGTGAAAATGAGTTATAAGAGTGGAGCAGACCTAAACGGGTGGAAAGTGCTATTGTGTATTGGAAAGGAAAAGGAACTGAGAAAGAGCTGGCGATAGTACAAGAGGGAATCTATAAGACCTCATAAGAACTAACGATTCTTCTACAGTATGCAGCATGTGGCAGAGACGACAATACTGAAAGATTTGGATTAAGTGGTATGAACTGAAAATTTGAAAATTTGAAATCAGAAGGAATTGAATGAAATTTGTTGTGGCTCGGAGGTTTGAGCCTGCTTTGTCAGAGGTCAAGGACAATGAGGAAGAGGAGGATTTGGCTCTGAGGTTTGAGCCTGCTTTGCTAGAAGATGAAGACTTGGACAGTGAGGAAGGGGAGGATTTGGCTCTGAGGTTTGAGCCTGCTTTGTTAGAGGATTTGAAATTGCCTTCCTCCCCAGGACTTTCCTCTTTGGCAGGACCTTCCTCCCTGATTGTGCCTCAGGTGTCAGCAGATAATCAGGAGAGCGTATCAGAGCCTCTGACTGAGGATCAAGCTGAGGAATGCTGGCTTGATGCGAGGCAACGGCGCAGGCAAAAGTGTAAGTTGCAATGTAAAAAGAAAGGACGAATCAGAGACTGAGATGACGGACTGACACACTCCACAGGGAATAAAAGTGGGTGTGTTCGCTCTGAGAACTTGTTCGGGACGTGTTAATTTGTGAGAGAAGCTTCGAAAGATTCTGTGTGTGGCGACAGCTTGTGATTATGTTCTTGTTTTATTATCAGACTTGGCAGACAGCTTGTGTGAGACTGCCAAGAACTTTCCCGGCTCAAGGAATTTAACCCTGTCATTACTGGACTTGTTTGCTTGTTTATATTCATTTGAGACATAACAGAAATTATTATAATTAACTACAACCTCCTCTGAATAAAGTAATTCTTTATATTAGATTGAAGCATTTTAGAGTTGTAAAGTTGATAGATATATATTAAATACAGATAACTCATAGTATTATTATATAAAGTATATATATTATTAATATTATCAATACATAATAGACAAATAGTATAATTTATAATAATAATTATATATAAGTATTTAATTGCTTAGCACAATAAGGTATTAATAAGAATAGTGTTAATTAATTGATTTATTACTTCCGGTTTGAGCTCCTTCGGCGATGGACCAAAATCTGCAATTGTGCATGGTTTCGATCTGTGCTCACTGCCAGAGCACCCTGATCTGGCTGGTTTCGGGGCTAAGCCACCCCGTAGAGGTGGTGAAGAAGGGGAAGAGCTGCATCTCTCCTCCCTAGCTGGCCATTACTCCTTTTCCTGAAGGCGGTTGCAGTGGTGGTCAGAAATGGCCGCTTCAAAGAAGAACTCAACCAGAAAAGAAAGTACAGGAGGAAGATGGGCGATTGTGTTGATATTATAGATTTATTATTGTAGTATTTGTTTTTGAAATAGTAGAATGTACTAAGCAGAATCAGATGGGGATCCAGGTGCTATTCTAAATGTCAATCTAGGAGAATGATAGAAAGGCATCATATTCTGATCAGCGATTTCTGGAGAAATTTTCTTTTTTTATTATTGAGAATGAGACAAATGTTTAATTGGAAAAGAATGGACAAAAGATATAAATATATTGATGTAAAGCAAGATTAAATATATAAAATAGAATTAAGAAGAGTGAAAAGTGGGGAGGAGTTATATAGAAGATATAGAATGGTAAATAAGATAGGCAATGGCATACAAGAAGAGCATGAATTTAATTGAAGTCCATACAAAAAGAGGTAATCTGGGGCCAAGCTACTTTCTAAAAAGAAGTTTTATGTTTTTGTGTTTTGTGTGTGTATGTTCGATTGAGACTTAATAAAATCTCGGAGGAATGTTAGATGAGAATAATTGTAAACAAGTCAGAGGGAAATATAAATATGATGACTTAATAGTAGATAAATATAGAAAAGAAATGTAATTGAATAAGAGTAAAGAGAAATAATGAGAAATTTATTAAAAGGAACCTATGTGTTTATATGGAAATGGGGTAAATTAGAAGTATGCGATATAAAATAATGTTTTACCTGCCTTGTAAAGATTTATAATGGAAAGAGGTTTTATGTTTTTAATGTTTAATGATGTTTTGTTTGTTTTTAAAATTAATAAAATTTGTTTCAAAAAAAAAGAAAAAAAAGAAAAGGTAACAGTGTAAGATTCAGAAGAGGGCAGATAATGAGAAAGGCAAGAAAGTTCTGAAAGATATATTAAGGCTTTTAACAGCGTTGACTGCAATAAATTTCAGATATCCTTTAAAAATAGGATTTACCACATCACCACAACTGCTTATTGAAGGAACAGAACAGAAAATTAGATACCATTTGATACTATACCATATTAATTTATTTTTATTTATTTATTTTTATTTGTCAATTGCTTACAAGATAATAGGTATAAGTAAAAACATAGTTATGAATACATGGATACATATAAGAAAAATAAAAAAAATAAAAAAGAAACAATAGGACAGGGATAGTAGGCACATTGGTGTGCTTATGCATACCCCCTACAGACCTCTTAGGAAAGGGGTGAGGTCAATAGTAGACAGTCTAAGGTTAAAGTTTTTGGGGTTTGGGGAAAAAAACCACAGAGTCAGGTAGAGTATTCCAGACATTGACCACTCTGTTGCTGAAGTCATATTTCCTGCAATCAAGTTTGGTGCGATTAACCTTGAGTTTGTATCTATTGTTTGCTCTAGTGTTGTTATGGTTGAAGCTGAAGTATTCATTGACAGGTAGGACATTGCAATGTATGATTTTATATACTATACTTAGATCGGACCAATCTAAGTAGTTCTAGGTTTTCTAAGTCTAGAATTTCAAGTCTGGTGGCATAAGGTATTCTGCAACAAGTAGAGGAGTGGAGAACTCTTCTTGTGAAATATTTCTGGACTTTCTCAACTGTGTTAATATCAGATACATAATATGGTGTTGTGGCTCCGGGCTTGGATTCAGCTCCTGTGATTGATATGAGTTCAAGTGAAGAGGTTATGTCAGAACAATATGAACCAGCCTGGCTTACTGATTGGACTGATAACCAGGATGAGGAGATGGACGTGACAAAGGACGACAGACCTGATGTATTAGAATTGTCAGGACCTTTGACCTCCTCTGGCTCCTTATCTGATCAACAGCCAGGAATGGCTGACAGGGAAGTTTTGAGAGAGTCTTCTAGTGGAGATGAGAACTTGGAAAATTTGTGGTTAAATGTAAAAAATAGAAGACGGTTGAAAAGGCAAAATCAGCTGGAGCAAATGAGAAGGGCAAGTCAGTAAATTAGCACGTTGCCTTAATGAGTATAAAAGGACACAGCTGGGCTGGTACATTTCGCCAGGAACAAAATGACTATTTGAGCGAGGACGTTACAGCAAAGAGCTCTGAGGCTGGGGATTTATTGCCAGGACTGGTTTGCCGGACAGAGTAAAGATTTATGCTGTGGTTTCTGCCAGCTGTTATCTTGTAAGACTTCTTTCCGTTTGATTTAATTGTGAAACGGCTGCTTTCTGTTTTGTTCGTTTGAATTTCGAAGGGGAGTCATAACAATATGGGTTCCAGACTGATGAGCTGTATTCTAGTATTGGTTTAGCAAATGTTTTGTATGCTCTAGTTATTAGTGTAATATTACCAGAGAAAAAGCTACGTAAAATTAGGTTAACAACTCTTAACGCCTTTTTGGCTATGTAGTTACAGTGGGCTCTACCACTTAGGTCATTTGAGATGAACACTCCAAGGTCCTTGACAGAGTTTGGATCATCAACAAGGTCTTGACTATTCAGCCTGTATTTTATTTTCTTATTTTTTTGCCAATATGTAGGACAGAGCATTTATTTGTTGATATTTGAAGTTGCCATTTGTTTGACCATTCTGATACATAGTCAAGGTCTTTTTGAAAGGTAGCAGTATTGTCTGTGGTGTTGAATAGCTTTACATCATCAGCGAAGAGAACGCAGTTGCTCTTGATATGATCACAGAGGCCATTTAAATAGAGTATGAAAAGAGTTGGTCCTAGAACACTGCCTTGGGGGACACTACTGTTGACAGGTACAGAACTGGATAGGATGCTCCCAATTTTGACCATTTGTTGTCTGTTTGACAGGAATGCTTCCATCCAGTAATGCAGGTGTCCAGAGATACTGTAAGCTTTTAGTTTTAGGAGTAGTTTGTCATGTACCACTGAATCAAAGGCTTTACAGAAGTCTATGTAGATTGTGTCTGTTGCTTTGCCCTGATTGAGTTGTGTAATCTAGTTGCAGATTACATGATAGATTTTCCTAAAACCAAATTGTTTCTTAGAGAGTAGGTTGTTTGTTTCTAAATGGACGATGATGGATTGGTTAATAACTGATTCCATGACTTTACAGCATAAAGAGATTGGTCTGTAATTTTCAACTAGGCTGGGGCCTCCCTTTTTGAAGATGGGGATGACCGTGGCTTGTGACCATAGTTTTGGCAAGAAGCTGGTCCTGAAAGATTTTTCAAAAATTATGCTTAGAGGTTCAGTTATGGCAGTGGGTAGTTTTTTTTTAAGAAGTAGGCACATATTCTGTCCGGTCCAATAGATAGAGATGGTTTTAGATTGCGCAGTGCTTTTTCAACAATGTCTTCTGTAAAATCGATAGGTATTAGATCATTGTAGTTGTCTTATATATTTAAATTTAACTTATATATTTATATTTATACTTTTCTGTAGGCAAGATATTCCTTACTCTAGCATTAAGAATGGGGTTATTTGAAGTCTAGGTTAGCATAGGTGGGCAAAATACTCTGATAAATGCATTGGATAAAATAAATTTTGAAAAAGGATTTTGAAAAAAAGCTCAGTTGGTAGTTTGGAAAGTACACAGTTTGGAATGGAGTGTTCTTGCCAACATTTGTGTCAAATATTTAATCATGTCGAGCTATGACCCATATTTATGTAGTCTGTTGCTCTCCTTGGGAGTTTGACTTGAACATTGCTTGTAAGGATGACCTCTGAGAACAAAGACACGTTTAGTAAATTGTGTGGGAGAAAATTGTACGATGAGCTTGTGCATTATGTATCAAATATTTTTTTATTTAAACTTTCATGAACCTCTTTAAAAATTTCTGGCATTCCTTTTGTATACAAGTTATTGTATATTCCTTGTTCATACTATTAAAAATTAAACAGAAGCATTTTTGCTTTAGAAGAACATCCTGTCATTTAGATAAACCATTTGTGACAATTAGTTCATATAGCAAGATTCATTACTGTTTTTTTTAAGCTGTATCTGTGAACTTGTAGAGAGTGATAGCTTTATGCTATCTTTATATTGGACTATATAATATGCTATCTTTATATTGGACTATGAAATAATAAATATTGTATTCTGAATGTGTTAGTACAGTACATATATCTCTGCTACTGCTATTCTTCTCTAGAGCAACATTTCAGAATAGAAAGATTAGGGTAAAACTGGATATGGGGTGTGTTTTGAGGGGCAAATGACATGGGTTTTGTAATTCGTTAACTAACATAGTTATTTTGTATTATAAACTGATTGATATTCTCACTTTTAAAGTGATGTTCAGATGTATTAGCTTTTAACATTCCTAAACTGATAAACAAGTTGGAGACTAGCTCCACATAAGAAAAGTTTATTAGTACTGTAGGAAATTAGCACCCACCCCTCTCCTAGAAAAATGAAATATCCTAGGAAATATTAAAAAGGTAGAATATTTCTCCTAAAAGGGAAGTAGAAACTCAGAGAGGCAGAAGTTTACCCCGCACTTTTGTTAATAGGTGGGCCATTAAGGCCTGGACCAGAGTATTCTACATAAAAAAGGCCTCTACACATCTCACCATCTGGCCTGGGAAAATTGCATGAGCCAGCACTCAGGTCAAGCCATGTTAAGGCAGGACATAAAAATATATTAATTTTAGAGAAATAATGATACAAGTTTTATAGATAGTGAAATATGTGGTATTAGCAAGAGAAAGAACAAGGAACTGTGAGATGCCAAACCACAAGGATCATCTATCGGTCACAAAGTCATATTTGCCAAGATACCTTGTCTCGCTTGTAACAAAACCACAAGCTAGGGAGTTTAGCAAGATGGGTTTGTGACATCCAGCCATCCTAGCTGAGCAACAGGGGAGGGGGAAAGCTGTCTTTCAAGTAACCAATGAATGACTGACAAGTTATATTTCTGTATTTTGCCCCTTCTGAAGAAGTATATAGGCATGTGCTGTTCAATAAGAAAGTTGTTCAGAAGTGACTCTCACTAAAATATTCTGAACCTGTTTGCGCAAATAAAACCAACTTATTTTTGGATTCCAAGGTCTGAGTCTCATAATTTCCTGCAACATTTATAGTGACTCGGCCGGGCCTCAGCACAATATTTCGCTGAGGATGGCACAGACCGACTGATGCCCAGCCGGGGCCGTCTCACTGACCCTTCAGCCGGCATGGATGATTTATCCAGAAGGGGCAGACGGAATCGTAGGGGTATCTGGTGGACAACCGACCAATCCAAGAACCTAAATGGAATCAAAAATAAGTCTCGAAATAACACCAGCTGGAAAGAAGACACCTTCAGGCAAGTATAAGTATTGGGGAATTGAAGACCCACTTCTTTGAGAGTGGAAGAGGGAGCCTGATCACCCCCCTGGGCCCGGGATCACTGAATCCTAATGAGGCCCAAGAGTTGTGTGGGTGGTTTAAGCCATTGCAGTTCCTGTTGGTGACCGTTGGAACGTCTGGCACCACAGGCCAGTGGCAGTGTCTAGAAATGGGTGGTGGAGGAAGTGTCCCCTGGACACCTCTTCAGGGTATGTTGAGGAATTTTAAGAAGGAAAGCCCAAAGGCAGTTTTAATCTAGACATCATTTCAAAAATCCACCAGATTGTTACTGACTCAAATAATGGTCACACAGATCAATACCAGTATATTGACCAGTGGCAAGTAGTAGTAAAACAATCCTGAATGGATTCTGAATGGACTCATGCAAATGCTGAGTCAAACTCATGAGGGTCTACGTGGCCCAAATGAATAGAAATCCCAGATCTCAGATCAAGGCGAGTCAGATTAAAATCAAACCTGTCTCGAAAACTGAACCCTATGAAGAAGATAATCCCCCCAAAATGTTGATGATGGCAGTAATCAAGTTCCCAGGGCAGGAGCGCAGGGAATACAGAAGGAAATGCCAAAAACAGATCAAGGTGTTAGGCCCAAGGAACCTTTTCAGCCCACCCCGCCGAACCCTTGGTCTGAATGAAGATAGGGAGCATCTAGATTTGTAGTTACTAAGTTGTTGGCTCCCCTTTTCTGCTGATGTTATAAATATACAAGGGGTGGATGGCTCTGTAAATTGCCACCCTTTTCTAAACCCCTGAGATGTTCCCTGAATAGAAGGGACATTGAAACATCAATTCCGATACATGCCCGAGTGTCCCATTCCCTTATTGAGCTGGGACATGTTATGCAAAATGGGGGCAACTTTGTCATTTGAGGGAGATAAAATGGCACTAGTCATGAGGCATTTTCCGAATGAGATGTGGCAAGTAATGAGGTTTGAGTCCTCGATACTTGGCAGGAGTTTGATGTGCATCAATTATGGGCAAAAGGTAATCCGCCAGGATATACAGTGCACCATATACCACTAGTCATTCAAGTGAAGCCTTTGGCAGTACCTGTTCATCTCCGGCAGAGAAGTTACCCTTGCCCCATTGCACAAGCAATTCAAGACAAAGAGGAGGGGCAGTTACACAGGCTAGGGAATCTTGACAAGAATAGGGAATTCTTGTAGTTGTTGCAGCTAACTTTCTTGCTGCAGGAGGTAGAGCAAACCCTTAGGGGTGACTCTAACATGTAAGGGTGTGAAAATACCCTTTAGAGCAGTTATTGAGCCAGTGGAGTAAGGAAAACCTACTCCCCTGGACTAAAAGTTTAAGTAAGAATAGAATGAAAAAATTGTGCATTGAAAAATGGCAAAATACATAATTGAGGAACCACAATACAGGTAGGATCATCTGGGGGAAACATGCAAATGTTGGTTGGGTAAATTAGAACAATACTTAATCAAGAGACCTACCTTTAAAAAAAAATTGAAATACTGTATCTTAAACCCTGCTATTTCATAAATTGGGAAATACCTGAGCCCCCAGCAGATAGTAAAATGCTTTTGGCTAAAGAAGAAGAAAAGTGAAACTCCTTAAGGACTGAGAAATAGGTAAGGTTGGTGGTATATTTGGAAACAGGCATAGGAGTGTTTATCTGGAACTGGTAAGATTAGGGCTGTGTTCTCCATGGAGCCCATGGGGACACGTTAAACAGTAAAAGTTGTTTTTAAAAAGAAAAGTAAGTTCAAACTTGCTCATGAGGGCCCTGGCCAGGTGTAAACAAGGTGTGAAAGAAGGTCTCTATCTATAGATCTTGAACTTTAAAAATAAGCCAGCGTCAACTGGGAGATCCAAACTAGAAAGATAAGGGACAGAATACCCAGGGCAGAGAGGTAGTGCTTAAATCTTGTGCTAACTGTTAAATCTAGTGCTTAACGATGATTGTAACTTCAAGTAAAAGTGAGAAGTTCACTAAAGCAATAAGAAAGAAAGCCCAATTAGTGTAACCCCAAGTTAAATACTTAGGTTATACTATAAGTTAAGGCCACAGAGCTATAGGACATGAGAAAAAGGAAGTTGTGTGCTGAATTGCAGAACCAACCGACAGGAGTTTTTTTAAGCAGCAGGCTATTGTAAAAATTTTGCCCTGCTATCCAAATCACTCTATGCGTCCACAAAGCGGGGAGAAAGGGAACCCTTTGTTTGAACGTGTGAACAAAAACAGGTTTTTGAGACTTAAAAATAATTAGCATCTCAAGCTCCTGTTATGGGACTTCCCAACCTTGAGAATTCTTTCAATTTGTATGTGGACCCAAAGAATAATATGGCTCTTGGAGTCCTGACTCAAAAAAAGGGAAGTGGCAACAACCCATTGCTAAAGAAAGAAAAAGTGGAGATTTAAAGGGACAAAACCTCCCCAGGTCTGGAAATGTGTGTGTGAATGTGTCTGTGTGTAATCATTTCCAAACCTGGAGGATGAGACCCTCTAACAACAGTAAAAAAAGAAAGAAAGAAAGAAAGAAATGGAGCTCATTGGCTTGTGAGAAAAAGCTCTCAGAAAAGAATTGTAAGTAATGATTGATTTGCTTGGAGAAAGAATGAAATGAAATTTTTGTGTGAGAAATTGGTTATGCAAGCAGTCTGATTACAGTATAAATGTGTGAGTATGTTGATGATGAAGAAAAAAAACATTGGTGTAATTGTCTGTGTGTTGACCCCCATCCCAGATTAAAAGGAGAGTACTTTCATATAAAGAAATTGCATGTACCAGGAAATGAGAAAGCTCTCATGGAGAAATGTGTGTGAGTTATTAAAGTTAGAGAGAGAGGAAGGAACAGAGAAAATTAGATGACAGAAAAATAAAATATGTCAGGAGTCATTGCATCTGAGATTCCACCAAAAACACTGGATAAAATTGCAAGTGGGACCAAGAAATTGCAAAATTGAATTTTTAGTGGATACTGGGACATCCTGGACATCTTGAAGAATAATCCCTCTGGGATGCCACATTAGCCAGAATTCGAGTTTCAAAATCAAGAAATAAAAATCAACCCATGCCACATCAAATTTAAAATTATAGTATGTAAAGAGAGAGATCAAATATCTTGGACACTTGATTAGTGAAGGGAGTAGAAAAATAATTCCTGCTAGAATTGAGGAACTGAGAGAGACTTGAGAAAGTTTTTTGGGACTGTTAGGCAATGGTCAACACTAGATAATGGACTTTACTGAAATAGTGGAGCCCCTTTATACTAAATTGTTTGATACTGAACCATGGGAACCACAATTAACTTCAGCTGACTTAGAAGCTATGGAAAAATTAACAACAGCACTTAAAACAGCTCCAGTTCTTTCGCAACTTGATGGGGAAAAAAACCAAAAACCTTTCCACTTATTTGTAATAGTCTGTGATGGAGTAACAAAAAGGGTTCTTAGCTCAAAAAAATATGGGGAAGTCTCTTAAAACCAGTAGCCTTCCTATCCAAATTAATGGGGGAGGCCAGTGTGTATTCAAGCTATTGCTGCCACAGCTCTCTTAGTACAAGAAAGAAGAAAGAAGAGACATTTGGGGAGGGGGCTTTGGTGGTTACAACCCAACATCAGATCAGGAACATCCTGCCTCAACGAGCTCATAGATGGTTAACCAATTCTCGTATCCTAAAGTATGAGGGAATCCTCATAGGAGAGCTTAATTTGGTACTCTCCATAAGCAATCATGTGAACCTTGCTCAATTATTGATGAGAGAGGGAATAAGCAAAGGAGACCAACATGATTGTGTAACACTACTTTATAGATGGAAGTGCCAAAGGAGAGATGAGATGTTGTTGGGGATCCCATACTGTGGGAAGGAGGGTTTGCCTAGAACTTAGCTAACAGACAAAATTATGAGAAAATATATTTTGAATTGTCCCAGGCTCTTTTTTAGGACAGAAAGGGGTCCTTTCACAAACACCACCTTGGACTTCGTTGTACACAAATTTAAGGCAGGACAGTGGGTTTTGATAAAATCCTGGAAGGAAGAAACTGTACATTCCTTTTCTCAGTCGAGCTGCTCCGAGCATCCAGAGAGTGGGAGGTGCTCTAGTCTTCACCAATTGCAGGCTGAGCTATAATTGAGGAACGCTCCTCCCACCACGTGGCTTCTCCATGCGTTCCCCAGTTTTTAGTTCAGCCTCGCAAGAGACAGGCAGCTATAGATCATTCTCCTTGGCCGTTTCAGGATTTCTGTTTCATTTTCAGGTTTGATCGTTTCGTTTTGGCTTCTTTCCTTGGTCCCTGCACTTTTGAGTTTTAGTTGTGTGTAAAGGAGCGAAGTTTCGCCCCTCAGGGGGGAGATAGAGGGGTTTTAGAGCCTTTGCTCCCCCCACCCCCCTTCCCTCTTTCCTGCCTTTTCAAGCCATTCCTGCTTTTAAGCAGCGGCTTGCGATCGCGCTCTCCTAGCGCATGTTGTGTCTTTCCCCCACAAACGCCTTTTCCTAGCCCTCGTTTGTTCAGCTCAATCCTTTTAGCTGACTGCCTTTTTCTTAGGGCTATTCCGTCTCTGAGCCCTGCGTCCAGCCTGGTAGCCATTTTTAGGCATGCCTCGTGGCGGGCGCCATTTTGCCCAGGCTCAAATTGCTGCGACATTGATAGAGCCCCATAGCAGGCCCTACAGGCCTGTGGGAGCTTTTATTTCAGAAGGGATGTTGTGGCTTTGTGCCCTGTTGCCCCATTTTAATTGTTGGCATTCCGCAGCCTGCTCAGAGACGAAGACAGGCACCTACTTCCCAGGTTGTTGGGAGGCAGCCTCAGAGGCCTTTACAATTTCTTTCCTGGTATATTATTTCGTGTTTTAAGTTTGGCCTCAGCGTTCATTTGGTTAAATTTGGTTGTTTAGAGATAGTTTTCTCATCTTAATTTTTCTCTATTTAAAAAAAAAAAACCATTTATATTTTATTAATAATTTAGTTCCTTTTTTTGGTCATTTGGTGCAGTTTTTTATTGTATACCCTTAGAGGTGTTTTTTTTTCCTTTTTCCAAAATAAATAAATAAAAATAAATAAAAAATTGTATATATATATATATATATATATATATATATATATATATCGCTATCTAAATTTTTTTCCAAAAGGGGGACGTGGCTCAACTATAGGATACCCATTGTGGACCGCATTCCTAGGCGTGCCAACTGCCTTCATATTCAATATACCTTGTTTCTACCTTTTGGTTATAATGGCAGAGGAAAATCCCAGAGGGCCTTCCCTAAAGGCTAAGTCTAAAACTCACCATCTGCGCAAAAGGGCCAAGGAACCTACCACAGCTTCTGAAAGGGACGCCCTGAGGCGCCACAGAGCTCTGGAAAAGGAGTTTGATAGGCGCTCCAGGGACTCTCATTCTGTAATTCCAGCTTCTATTCCCCCTACCTCTAACCAACCTCCCCCTTTGCCAGATCAACCTTCTCTCTCCAGGCACAACACACCTGTCCAGAGCCCCCGGGCCACTCGAACTCCAGAGGCAACCTTCACCCCAACCACTGCTGGCCTATGCCCAGAAGACCCTTCAACTAGCGTCATCCCTGACAGCGTTAAGGAATGGATGCAGCTTGCCATCCGCCACGGGATCACGGAAGGTATGCAACAGTTGTCCAAGACAGCCTCTCAAGCAATGGCACCCGAGATTGATTCTGCCTCTGGAGAACCTCTACCTAGACTCTCCACAGACAGGTACCTTCCCAAGGGGACCCTCCTTTCCCAGAAGGGGAGGAAGAGGAGGACGAGGAAGAGGAAATGGCCTTTGCACCCTACGGGGCAGAGGAAGGGTCGGAGAGGGGGCCCCTCCATTATTCTGAGCCCTTTTCCGAAGTGGAACAGCTGGAAGGGGACATGTCAGAGGATGAGGGCATCTCCCCTGACCAGCCCTCCCTTGTAGGCCTGTTCAAGCCTCATTTATTTAAGTCCTTGCTGTTCAAAGCAAAGAATATCTCAGGCCTAACTCCCCAGCCATCTTCTGATTCCTCGCCAGGAGCCTCTGGGGCTCCAGAGGATGCCATTTTCAGGCAGCCAGTGGTGGAGGCCGAAGTTGTGCCAGTCCCTCCAATCTTCTCCGATCTAGTGGTGAAACAGTTAGCCTCTTCCGGTCTCCCCTCCGCCCCCTCAGGGCAGGACAAGAGATTTTTTAATCTCAACGCAGACTTCTCCACCATGCTAGACACCCCCGAGGTGGATGACCCTATTATCAGACTGGCATCCTCGTCTAACCCCACAGACGCTCTGGAAGCCTTAAGGCCGGAGGACAAGAAAGCGGAGATGGCGCTGCGACGGGTGCACCAGTTTGATGCTTGGGCCATTCGGTCTGCCACCGCCTCATCCTTTTTTACTAGGTCGTCTATTAGGTGGCTTCAACAGCTGAAGCAGCATGTTCCTCCATCTAATACTAGGGCCCATCAAGATATTGCAAAACTAACAGCAGCAGCTGAGTTTGCGGCCGATGCAAATTTTCACTCGGTGAAGTTCTCCTCTCGGGCCATATCCTCTCATGTTACGGCCCGACAGCTGCTTTGGCTTAGGCATTGGCAGGCCGACATTAAAAACAAGTCGAAACTGGCCTCAGCTCCCATCTCTGGAAATAAATTATTTGGTCCGGCCCTGGAACCATTGTTGATGGAGAGCCGGAACAAAAAGAAATTTCTTCCAGCTCTTTTTCAGAGGCAAGAGTCCAGATCCTTTCAGCCCTTTCGAAGGGGCTCCTTCCGTACCCCCTTTCAAACTCCCTTCTCCCCCCATTATCAGAGATCTCCAACCTTTCTCCCGGCCTATCAAGTCCGGGGCGATTCGGGAGACAGATCCAGAGGGGGGGTAGTTACAGAAGACCCTTCTGGGGTTCGGCAGGTAAGACTCCCCACTGTCCAAGATAGGTTTTCAGCCCCCTTACCCATTGGTGGTCGCCTTAAATTCTTTGCGAGCCAGTGGGAAGCATCTACGTCTGATGCTTGGGTTAAAGACATGGTCCAATTTGGTTTTTCCCTTCAGTTCCAAGTCCTTCCACCCGAACACTTCATGGTTTCTCCCATTTCCAGGGATCATACCAAGCGCACTCTCCTAGAGACCACCATTAAACATCTGTTGGATATTAAGGCCATACAGCCCGTGCTACCTTCTCAACGAGGAGAGGGATTCTATTCCCTCCTCTTTCTAGTCCCTAAGCACTCTGGGGATTGGAGGCCCATTTTGGATTTAAAAAGGCTCAATCGTTATATTGTTCATCATAAATTCAAAATGCATACCCTTCAGTCCATCCTACAGGGCACCAGGGAAGGAGACTGGCTCACTTCCATTGACCTCTCTGAGGCATATCTTCATATACCCATTCACCCTTCCTTTTCTAGATATCTGAGATTTTATTACAATGGCTGTCATTATCAATATGTAGCCCTTCCCTTTGGGTTAGCCTCGGCTCCCAGGACCTTCACCAAGGTTTTGGCAGCCTTAGCAGCTCACCTCAGACAACTCCCTGTCCATATTTACTGCTATCTTGACGACATTCTCATTCTTTCTCCAACCCAAAGCCAAGCTGAGAGGGACACCAGAACCACTCTTTCAGTACTTCAGGATCATGGTTTCCTTGTAAATTGGGAAAAGAGCCAGCTTACCCCTTCCACTCAAATAGTTCATTTAGGGGCGGTGATTGATTCAGTTGAGAGAAAGGTTTTCCTCTCCCCGGAAAGGTTTGCTAGCATTCAAAAATCGATTAAGGCCATCAGGCGGGCAAAGAAAGCTTCATTGCTGGACCTATCTAAATTGCTTGGGAAAATGATCTCATGTATATCCATTGTTCCTTGGGCCCGATTTCATTCCAGGTCCCTTCAGTGGTTCCTGCTACCTTATCAATGCTCAAGAAGGAGCAATTCAAGATTCGTAGTAAGGATCCCTCCAAAGGTTCTCACCTCGCTACTCTGGTGGACCAGACCCACTACCAACAAAGGGCATCCGTTCAAAGAACCCCAGAGAGTCACCCTCACAACAGACACCAGCCTAACAGGTTGGGGGCCCACCTTCGTTCACTGTCAGCTCAAGGAACCTGGTCAGTAAACGAGTGCTCTTGCAGCATAAATTGGTTAGAGCTCCACGCAGTATATCTGGCATTACGCACCTTTCTTCCTCAAGTTCGAGGGCGTCACATCTTGGTCTTGACGGACAACACTACAACCAAGGCCCACATCAACCGGCAGGTGGGCACTCACTCCATCAGGCTCATGAAAGAGGCCGAACGGATCTGTCGATGGGCGGAGGCCAGTCTGCTATCCATAAAGGCAGAGCACATCTTGGGGGCCTCCAATATTCAGGCAGACTGGTTGAGCAGAACCATCGCCGACCTGTCCGAATGGCGCCTGCATCCCTCCCTTTTCCGGGAGGCCTCAGGGAGGTTCGGGTTACCGCTAGTGGACCTGTTTGCGTCCCTATCCAATGCCCAGACACCGAGGTTTTTCTCCCAGTACCCCACCCAGGGGGCCGAGAACCACGATGCCCTGCATTGTTCTTGGCCCACGGGGCTCCTATACACTTTCCCCACCACCACTGCTGCCCAAGGTGATCCAAAAGGTAATCCTCGAGAAAGCGGAACTTCTTCTGGTGGCCCCATATTGGCCCAGGAGACCCTGGTTTGTGGACCTTCACAACCTGTCAGTGGCTCCTCCTTGGAGGATTCCACCGGACAAGATTTTGCTGTCCCAGGGACCTCTTCAGCATCCGAATCCACAGTGGCTTCAGCTGACCGTTTGGAGGTTGAGCGGGACCGTTTAAGGAAGGAAGGCATGTCCGATCTGGTCATCAACACTATTCTGGCAGCCAGGAGGCCTTCAACCACTCGCATATACAATGCCACCTGGAACATATTTTGTAAGTGGTGCCACAAGTTACACATTAATCCGATCTCTCCATCAATCGCACAAATTCTGGCCTTTTTACAAGAAGGATTGGGCAAAGGTCTTTCCCCCAACACTTTAAGAAGACAGGTGGCGGCCCTGTCTACGGTTATCTCTGGCAACCTCTCTGGCCCCCTTTCCCACCATCCTCGCATTAGAGCTTTTCTTAGAGGTGCCACTAATTTGCACCCTCCAGTAGTTCACAGATACCCGACCTGGGACCTCAACAAGGTTCTCTCGGTGCTAACTAAGCCCCCCTTTGAGCCTCTAAGAGAGACGTCACTCCAACTCCTCACGCTCAAGGTGGTTTTTCTTGTGGCAATTACATCGGCTCGTCGGATATCTGAAATAGCAGCTCTATCCGTTAGAAAGGAGTTATGCGTTTTCCACACTGATCGGGTGGTCCTGCGGCCAGATCCCTCCTTCATGCCCAAGATAAACTCAGCCTTTCACAGATCACAGGAGCTTGTCCTTCCTAACTTTTGTCCAAGACCTTCTCAAGAGAGAGAAAGGCAGTGGCATACTCTCGATGTTAGACGGGCGCTCCATATCTATATCACTCAGCCTGTCAGGAGGTTGGAGGCTTTGTTTTTATCTTTTCAACCAAAGACGCTGGGCTGCAAAGTTTCCCCGTCTACTGTTGGCCGTTGGATTAGAGCTACAATATCCAAGGCCTATTTGTCACAGGCGCTTCCTGTTCCCAGTGGAGTAACCGCTCACTCTACAAGGAGTGCTGCTACTTCTGCAGCCTGGGCTACTCAGGCTCCTATTCATGATATTTGCAGAGCGGCTACCTGGTCGTCTCCATCTCCATTATAAAATCGATGTTTTTGCCTCGACAGAAGCCTCCTTTGGCAGACAAGTCCTTCAGCAAGTGGTGAGAGATCCAGAACATGCTCCGAGCCAGACGGAGTTCCCCCCGTAGGACAGGCCATGCTTTGGTATGTCCCACTCTCTGGATGCTCGGAGCAGCTCGATTGAGAATGGGCGTTGGTACTTACCTGACACGCCATTTCTAGTCGAGCTGCATAGAGCATCCAGCCCCACCCTATTTGGTCCGTCTGGTGGGGAATCCTGTTTCGGCTAATGATTCATATTGTTTTTTTGTAGTTAAGTGTTGTTTATAGTTAAGATGAGGGGATAGTTGTTTGTCTTCTCGTCTTCGTAAAAACTGGGGAACGAATGGAGAAGCCACGTGGTGGGAGGAGCGTTCCTCAATTATAGCTCAGCCTGCAATTGGTGAAGACTAGAGCACCTCCCACTCTCTGGATGCTCTACGCAGCTCGACTAGAAATGGCGTGTCAGGTAAGTACCAACGGCCATTCTGTTTAGGACTGAGTGGTTGCCGATGTTATTTCCCCAACATAAAATAACAAACACAGAACAAATCCCACTGCTAAATTTACCTGATCTTATAATTGTCTTGAGACTGGTGTAAACACTGAACGTTTGGATAGTGAGAGTTGGGAAATTACACTGAGTGAGGACTTTCAATAGAAAGGAAGGAGAGAAACTTTGTATCAAACTATTATGGGACCAAAGTGGCCTAAGAACACGTGAACAATTTAGGAACCTTGAAAAAGCAACATGACCAAAACCAAGACCAACAGCCCCTAATAAATGGGAAAAGCTAACTCCAGTATCAATAGCCAGAGTTGAGAGATGAATATTAATTTGTAAAGCAAAAGATAAGAATTTAGGAAAAATGCTGAGCTTAAAATATAACTAGTAGAAATATAAGCTCTCTATGCAACTTATTACAAGCAAAAGCATTTTTTGCACAGAGATAGATATATCTTACTGCAAGTCAGCTAGGTGTCGAAAGAACCTTAACACCGTGCAACAGGAAGAAGGAAGGAAGAAATTGTCTAAAATAGCTTCAACAAGACATTTTTGTGTTTTGCGTACGTGTGTGTGGAATCAAATATGGGAGATTAATGGAATCCAACAAATTTGGATTGTGGGTGGCTATTGCGTTTTGCCCAATGGGACTGGACTGAGTGAAGTTCTAATAAAAAATGTGACTAGTCTGTTATTGTAAGAATCATGAAGCAAATAATAGCAACTGGACTACCCCAGAAGTTATGTATAGGGAATGTGAAAAATATGCCTATACTAGCCTCCCCACTGGATGTTTGGACCCTGTGTGATGAGATTAATAAAGCAACATAGAGGAAGGAAGGAATTCAGGCTTGGAAAGCAAAGAGCCCTTGAATCCCTAGATACCAGTGATGCCCCCGGATGCTTGAAACTCTAAAGGGCCTACACCTAGGTGGAGGATGGCACTCTAGGAGCTAATGGACATACAATTAAATTTGACTACAAACTGTAGTAGAAACCCCCTTAAAGGAGGTGATTTCAGTCTTGGGAACCTAGCAAAAGAAAAGTGTGGAAAATAACTGCAAAACCAGCTAGCCCTAATAAAATTTTTGGAGCGTAGCAAATTGGGTTGGTGAAGGGTTCAACAAAGTCTGCTGTATTAGGATTCTGGGTTCTAATGTTTCTCTCCTGTTTGATTCCCTTTATAAGAGATGTAGTGCTATCAAAGTTTAAAAGAATCAAAAGTAATACAAGGAATTAGGTTATCTCCTTTTGAAATGATGTTTGGAAGACCCCCTATCATAAGCACTAGTTTGAGAAATAATATAGGGGATTTAAGTCAGTTAGGGGATTCATGGGTGAGTCTAATGAGTGGTACATTTGAAGAAGCGCCCCCTATAACTGCCCTACCAGCAATGGGCAGGCAACATACGGGGCAGAAGAGCCTTACTGGTGTCACTCCGGAAGCTGACCCTCTACGTACAGCTGAAAATAAGAACAAGTAAAACAGATGTTAATGTGTTAGGAATAGAGTGTGTGGTGGAATGATATATTCTTTTGAATTCTTTTAAAGGATTTTATGTATCAAAAAGGGAGTCTGACAGCCAATGGGATACATTTCTTACACAGGAACAGGAAACACTAAGGTGGGGCCCAATAGAGGTTATATAACTAAGAGTCTCTCAGCATTCTTGCTCCTTCTTTTCCTTCACCCAACATATTGAAGCATGTGATCGTCCTTTTCACTTTGTGGCTCCAAGCCACATGGTCCTGTCCACCATTATACCATCTTTCCAAACAGCCTCCATGTTTCCAGTGTCTTTTCTCCCAGTTGGAACTGAACCCAGAAGGATATTTCTTCCAGCAGGATATTTCTTCCAACAGTACAAATTGGGGTCTGGCTTATATCTTTTGTGAACTTTAAACAACCTTTCTCCTTACAATTTATGCCCCTTCAGACCTCATTTTAATAAACATGTATGCTATGGTCCTGTCCAATCAACTTTTCTCTTTCAGATTTCTTTGTTACATTAACTATTAAAGAGGATATAAGCTAAAGTTTGGGGTTCCCTCTTTGAGGGGAATCCCTTTTGTCTGAATATTCTGATAAATTGTAATAAAATGATCTTCGTGTCTCAGTTTGTCTCATTGGAAAATATGCACGCCAAGGCACGAGCCTGAAATGCCATATTTGGCCTTCAGTTTGTTGATGTGTTGGCAAAAAAAGTGACAAAGCTGATCAATACTACTCTTATTAGTGAGATACATTACATATGATATGAAAAAAACTAAAGCTGGTAATCTAGTTTACATATTCTCTATCTTATTAAAAGCATCTGAATTTGTTGATAAACTGAAACGACAATAAGCAGCAGAATACAATATTTATCGGCCCACCTGCTAATGGTTGTGGTATGTAGAGAATTATAATTTCAAATTTAAGAGAACAAATGCTGAAGGAGTACAATGGATAGATGAAATGAAAGAAAGAAAAATATGTTTGGTATTTTAGAGTAAGACAAAGTAAATAATATAATATACCTGAATGAAAATAGTCTGTTCATAAGTGCAGTTGCTTAGATTCAGAGATGTGATGGGTTAATTCTGAATAAAAGAGTTGAAATGTATGCCAGAAAATATACATTTCATATTGTTTGTATGGATGGATGAATGTAGAAATCCATAGTTGGAGACAGTTGTTCCATTCTAGGGAATGGTAAAATCAGGGATTAGTTTATATGAAAAAATAAACTAGATGAAAATAGTTCAGCTGTGTGGAAGAGAAATGATACATTCATCTGAGGATGAATTGAAAGTTATAAGAAAAGAGAATGTGGAATCTGTTTGTGAGAGTAAAAAAAATTATATTACAAAATGCTATAGAAGTGTTTGGATGTTAAATAATAATAATGGAGGTCTCTCAGTAAATTTTGCAAAATATGTAATATTTTGAATAAAAGTAAAATGGAATAAAAAGTTATTTTGTGGGAATACAGGAATTTAATTTCAGAGACCAAAGAATGAATAACAATAATTATTTAGTGAGTATTTGCTTAGAAAAAAGACTCCTACCGAGTACATAGCTTAAGCATACATCCCTATATATACATAATAATAAAAAAACAGGCAAATGTAAAAGCATGACTGATTTGATAGTTTGTGTGCATTTACATACATTATATATCCAGATATATAGCTTTTCGTCAGGTCTTTGGATGAAAGGAGAAGAGAAACTTCTGACAGTGAGAACAATTAACCAGTGGAACTGCTTGCCACCAGAAGTTCTGGGTGCTCCAACACTGGAGGTTTTTAAGAGAAGACTTGACAGCTATTTCTCTGAAATGGTATAGGATTCCTCCCAAGATCCCTTCTAAGTTTTATTCTGTTATGCTGACACCTTTCCCAGGACCTCTACTCAGAGTTTGACATCCTCCATTTTCCTGCCTGAGCAGGGGGTTGGACTAGAACAGGGGTCGCCAACCTTTTGGACCTCAGGGACCACCAAACTCATAATTTAAAATCCCGTGGACCAGAGACCCTGGGAAAATCCCAAAAAAAGTCTGCAGGAAAATCCTCCACCCCATTTTCCTACCAATTGATCATTCTTTATTTGGGATCGCAGAATACTGTCCCCAGCTCCATTCTTGGGGGGGAGCAGGGGGAAGAGACTTTTGCCTTCATGCAAGCAGAAGAAGCAGCAGAAGTCTTTCTTTCTCTCCCCCAAATTCCGGCAGAAATGAGTCTTTGTGAGCCTTGTGCTGGCACAGCCTCTAGGGACAGGATGCCTTGCAGGGTCCTAAGACTCATTTCTGGTGGAGTTCGGGGGAGAGAAAGAAAGACTTTTGCTGCTTTCCTTACGTGCAGCCAAAAGTAGAAGAAAGAAGTGGAAAGAAGCAGTCCGGTGGCCAGGCGAGGAGTGGGGCAAGTTCCCCCGCTCTGCCCTTTCCCCCCTCCCCTCACTACCTCGTGTTGTTCGCAATGCAAGCAATGCAAACCTTGTGTTCCCTTGGGCCCTGTATTCCCCCACAGCCTTAATTGCTTTGGGGGGTGCTTTGGGGGTGACATTTCTCTGCGGACCACCAAAATTTTCTCGCTGACCACCAGTGGTCCCCGGCCCACTGGTTGGTGACCACTGGACCAGAAGACCTCCATAGTCCCTTTCAACTCTCTTAAACACACATGTATTTATGCTCTGGACTATAGACATGTAAACCCTGAAAAATACCTGGGCAAAAGAAAGGCAGTAAAATCACTCTAGGTATAGGGACAGTGTAAAATATTAATATATGATAAATAATGGAACAATTAAAAAATAATAGCACAGACTTTTGTCTCTCTCTCTTCCTCCCTCCCTATTTCTTTTTCTTTTTTTCTTTCTTTCTTTTTTCTTTCTTTCTTTCTTTCTTTCTTTCTTTCTTTCTTTCTTTCTTTCTTTCTTTCTTTCTTTCTTTCTTTCTTTCTTTCTTCCTTCCTTCCTTCCTTCCTTCCTTCCTTCCTTCCTTCCTTCCT
>NW_020769405.1:2951282-2985076 GCF_900518735.1 Pseudonaja textilis
CTCTCTCTCTCTCTCTCTCTCTCTCTCTCTCTCTCACACACACACACACACAAACACACACACATCAAACTCTGTCTCATGACACACACACACACCTGGTCTGGGACGAACTGATCCAGCAAACTCCAGCGAAGCGGGCTGTGGGAGAATGAAGAAAGCAGCAGCCCTGGAACATCCATCTTCCCTCCCTTTCAGAGCCCTACAGCAGGGGTGGGGGCGGGAAGCAGCCCCAAGGGTGGGGCAGCAGGAAACAGCCCCAGGAGTTCCCACCCTCCCTTTCAGGGCACCTCCACTGCCCTTCTCAGTCTGAGCTCCAGCGCAGCAGAGAAAGGGAACGGCCGTGACATGCTCCAGCTGCCACCATTGCTGCATCACCCTGAGGGCTGCCTGTTTGCCCATCTGCCAGCTGGACTGGCCTGCAACTGGCGCCCCACCTTGGCCTCATCCTGCCTGGCCACTGGCTTCTGGATGCGAGCAGAGGCTGCTGGTTGGAGTGAGGTGAACCACAGTGCTGGGCTCCAGTGGCGCTGAGTGCCAAGGGCATAGCTAGAATTGGGGCTGTGCAGCTGTGGCGGAAGTAGCCAGGGCAACACCTGGCCGCTTGGATAAACAGGCGCAAGCAAGGTGGCAACTGGTCTCATGTCAAGCTCTGGTTCTTTCCGCCAGAGATGCGTAGCATCTTCCAATTGTAGCTATACCCTTGGCATTTGCCACCGCAGGAGACCAGCACTGTGGTTCCCCTCTCTCCAACCAGCAGCCTCTGCTTGTTTCAAGAAGCAGGCAGTCAGGCAGGAGGAGGCCCAGGATGGGCATAAGGTGGGGGATGCCCGGCAAGCCCGGGGAGCCCCATAGATGGCTGGGCGAGGTCTGGGAAGCTCAGAGAGCCTTGGAGATGGCTGGGCGAGGCCCAAGGAGCCCCAAGGAGCCCCGAAGATGGCTGGGCAAGGCCTGGGGAGTCCCAGATATGGCTGGTGAGGCCCGGGGAGCCTCAGAGATGGCTGGCAAGGCCTGGGGACAATGGGGGAGGGGCTAGCATGACTCTCAGGCTTACCTGTGAGCAGGCAGATCAGGGCTGCTCAGTTGGGAGGGAGGCAGCAATGGCTGGCCTACTGGGTGGGCAAAAGCAGGCTACAGTCATGTCGTGCATGCACACGATGTTGCGCATGTGCGATAGGGACTGACTGGACAGGGAGCAGAGAAGCAGGTGGAGAGGGGCGGGGCCAGCTGATTTACTGGTTTACTGGTTCTCCGAACTACGGAGAATCATAACAACCAGTTCTACTGAACCAGTCCAAACTGGTAAAATCCCACCCCTGGTCATGACCCAATTTGGTCGTGTCCAGAGGCGCCACTGACTGCACATATGCACGGTAAAAAAAAATGGTACCAAAGGGGAAATGTTCGCCACCTGATTTTTAATCATGACCCGATTCAAAACCCAGGTGGATTTTTTGTTCACCACCTGATTTGGTCACGAACAGTAGGGTTTGCGACCAGAGGTTCCACTGTATATGCGAACTGGTTTTCCTGAAATTATAGTAATGACAGGTTTCCAGACATACAGGTTACAGAGAAAGTATTATGGTAAATCTCTAGGAAATTTGGCTAGGAAACAACTACTCACTGCAGATGACTCTGGGACTGAATTTTATTCTTCATCATATAAGAAGATGTATTACCATATTAACAATTCAAAATACAGGAACTGCTTGAAGTATAAAGGAGCTGATTGAGATACTTTGCTTCAGGGCACTGAATTGTATAAAACTGCAGTTGACATCTATATATCCAGCATTAAAAATTTAAATGTTCAATATGAAGTCAAAATTCCGATTTTAAATTTCCATACATTAAAACCTAAACACCGGTACATATAGGCTACATTCACATGCACAGGTAAAACAGATTTCTGAAAATCCCAAGTGTGGAAGTATTGGTTCAAAATAACATAGAAATAATATTATATTATGTTCCAGGCTTTACAATGGAACATGACACTTGCTGAGTTCCCTATCCCTTCTGACTTCTTGTAAATTATTTTTTAAATTAAAAAAATAGTTATAAAGCTGGCATGCTCCAAAACAATGCTTTTGTATGATATTTATTTTCAGTGATGTCTCTAGAATTGCATAGACAGCTTTAGAAAAAATGGCTGCAATCCAATGGAAATAAATCTGGAAATAAATTCATTTTTAGTGTGTAAATGTGTTTGTGTGTGGTGGAAGGCAAAGCAGAAAGAATATGGCAGTGGTGGCTAACCTTTTTGGGCTCCTGTTCCAAAAATTGTGCATGCGCTTGTGCTCAATTGCATGCCAGCACCCAGAAGGCAATGTGCATGTCCCCCCGCTCCCTGCACATATGCGCACACACACACACCACCCTCTTACCTGCACTGTGCCTCACAGCTGATTTTGGGCTGGTTCGAAGCCTTTTTCGGCCTCCCTGAAGCTTGAAAAAAGCCTCTGCAGCTTTGCAAGCCAAATAATAGGCCTGTTTCATCACTTACAGAAAGTGATGAAACAGGCCTATTATTTGTCCTGCAAAGCCTGCAGAGGCTTTTTTCAAGCCTCTGGGAGGTCAAAAAATGCCTCAAACCAGCCCAAAAAATCAGCTGTGAGGCACGCTCATGTGCAGTGAGGTAAATTTGCCTGCAGCTCATGTGCCAACACAAATGGCTCTGTGTGCCATCTGTGACAGGCATGTCATAGGTTCGCCATCACAGGTATATGGCATCTCAAGGGAAGATTCTCCTTATAACCTGGAAATAGGTTGTGCATGACTGGCTCAAGCCCTTGGTAGCCACTTTATGAATGGACAACCCTCCCATATCAGCCATTTTGTGAAACCATCCACAACATTGTCACATTGAGAATACAGCATCATATCCAAAAGCTAAAACACTCTGAATTTTTATGCTATAACTTTAGCTCTTTCATAATAAATTTCAGTACACAGTAATTAGAACTAAAAGAGAAAGATTTGTTCCTTGATTGTTTTCAATGCTGATTTTCTTAGAGAGTTCTATCAGGCTATCCTTTGTTCTTTACTCCTCTCAGTAGCTCTAACAGTTTAATTAATCACAAAAAGTCTGTATTTGGTGATCCGATTTTTCTCATTTTTTACAAACCTGAATTATATCAGAGTTTGTGTATGGTTTATAAACCAAAGCTTGTAAAAAACAAATAAGCCAAGTTTTTGTCATTTGCTAAATGTTACATACTTATATTAATATAAGCAGGAGCAGAATGAATAGGCTATATGTATCTGCACACATTTCACTTACATTATTCTTTTTGAATATCCCTGCAGCTCTATTTTTTATTATTATTATTTTTATTATAGTAAAATATTTAATGTTTGTGTTACAGCATCCTAAGTATAAAACACCTTCTTGTACACAAGACTGTGTCAGAGTTCCAGCAAACCTCCATTCCAATCAATAACTCTGAGACAGACATATCTCAAAAGTACCTTTATTAGAATAGTAAACTAACACATCTGTGGAATCCTGAATCTGAAAGTTTAAATAGGGAGATTTTTTTACATTATAAGGCAGGTGGAAAAGCAATGCAGGAGGTGTGAAGTGAAACAAAATTTAGAAGAGATGTCTAAAGTGAGAGAGAACTACTCCTTAAATATTCCTTGTCTATGGCAAGATGAGAAAAGACAAAACAAAATTAATAGTCTACATTAGCCTTCACTTCCTTGAATATATTACACTTTAGCTTTCAGATTTCCAAATACTTTGAATGGTGATTGATATAGGAAGATGAACTTAAGTCAAGCTTAAGCTCTGGAAGCTATGTGAATGCAATCTATATAGCTTTTTTGACCGTATTATTAACAATATCTGCCATTAACTATTTCCAGGATGTTTTTTCAATTTGTAATCTCTGTTAGGGTGGCTTTATTTGAAATATTAGACTGGCTCAATCCTGATTAGTGTGAAAGACTAGATAAGTTTGCTCGTGTAACCCTGTTGATATCTAATTAATAATGTATGAATCCCTTAATGAGCAACAATGTTTGAAATGTTGATCTTATCAAATCATACCAGATCAGTATGTCCATTCTAGTCCAACAATTTCATACTGGAATCCAATTTTAGAAATTAATTAAGAAGAACGACTTCTATATTATTTACCAAAGATTGCTTCCATTGGTTTAAGAAATTGAAGTACTAAAAGTTTAATGTACCGATAGTCCTTTATTTATCACTGGTGGTTTAAGCTTCAGAAAGGGTCCCTAAGCTTTTCCAGCTGTCATAAAGTGTTGTGCCACTCCTCCTGGTCCCATGATCATAATATGGGTACTTGAAAGCATGTTTGCACTTATGACCAGCTGGCAAGCATCTCACAATCATTTGTAATCTTCTCACAAAATCAGTGGGGAAGAGAAAGTTGAAAGTTACTGCTGCCTACTAAGAGGGCTTGCTCTAGTCTTTAGGGGTTGGTTGAAAGAGTTGTCTGTTGGGGGAACCTCAGCTCTATGTGTCTGTCCCCACAGAACTGAGATTTTTAGACCAATGAAAGATTTTTCCTCCCCTCCTTCTGGGATGAAATCTTTCGATGGACTGCAGAAAGAGAGTTAAAATCTTAAACATTTTAGCTCCATTCTTGTAGCCCAATAAAAATCCCCTCCTCCATGATTTTCCCAGGGTCTTTCACTGAGAGGCATTTCATGCTCTTTACCTGAGTCTCTGTCCTCTTAACTATCCAGAAGATTGCTTAACAACCACAATTGAGAGTGCCAGGATCAGAGTCAGTGAGCAAAGCAGCCATGTGAGCATTTCACTTAATGACCACTTTGCTCAATGCCTGGGATTTTTAGCCCAATTTTGGTCACATTTGTATTCCCCAAATGTCATATAAATAGCAGCCAGGCCAGACTATTGTTTGTTTTCCTATTCTTTAATCAAATCAGACAAGCAAAATAATATTGCACTATATTCTATTGCAGTATAGTAAGACGATTATAGCTTTTAAAGCACATCCACGGAACTGGTAGTAAAATGAATATAGCAATAGCACTTAGACTTATATACCGCTTTATAATGCTTTACAGCCCTCTCTAAGTGGTTTACAGAGTCAGCCTATTGCCTCCAACAATCTGGATCTGCATTTTACCCACCTCAGAAGGATGGAAGGCTAAGTCAACCTTGAGCCGGGTGAGATTCAGTCTGCCAAATTGCAGGCAGCTGGCTGCAGCAGAAGTAGTTTGCAGTACTGCACTCTAACCACTGCGCCAACTGAGGCTATATAATATGCTCTGGATGGAGAGTCATATTAATCAATTTAGTGCTCTGTACTCATTCTGCCATTGCTTACAGCTGTTCCTCCTCTCTGCATTTGACCAGTTGTTCTTGAATGGACAGACAATGGATGCTTCCTTCTGTTCTATATCATAATTGTGCTTTTTTATCAGCATCAGTCTTCTAATTCTGTTCTTGTTTATTTCAGGCTGTAAATACTTCTGACAATTAAATTCCACTTTAAAATATTTATTCTCTATTATTCACAAATTTGTATGTGAATCAAGTAGGAAAATGATACTTTCAAATTAGTTGAATTTACAGAGACTAACAGTGTTAAAGGACTCTGATGTTTTTGAAGTCTTGAAATTCCCAGCTGGGAAATTTGTTTTGCTTTGGCCTTTCAAGCCAAATAAATATTTGTGAAACGTTCTGAACAAGATTTGAGGTCATAGGAAGGGATCCCTTGGCAACATCTTACTGTGTCTCACAAATACTGAAGTCTATGCTAGTCTCAACAGCCTTCTTTACCTGGAATTCTCCATGGTTCTTAATAAACACTGGAAATTACTAGTCTGAAATTCAATTCATCTTATACTGTGATTCTTTTCAGCAATGTAGACTGAAAGCTAGACATACATTTTTACATTGTCACATACTACTGACTAAGTTCACGCATAGGGTTGAGTTGTAATGTGATTTACTTATTATTTGAACTTTGCTACCATGGTTGCTAAACCAAGGTTCATGTTTAACTCCTATATATGATCCAGACTTTCAGGGTGCCAGATGAGCTGAAACAATCTTTCAAACAAGCAAAGGAAATGTGTTTAGCTATTACTTGGCATTATATGTGCACATGACAGAGTTATAGGATATACAGCACAAATTAAAAAGCCAAAGGTGAAATTCTATGATAAATGCAATTCACACAGCAATTCCTTTTCCTCTGGATTTAGGACTTGTTTCAGTGACTAGACTCTATGCTATATTACACAGCTCCCCCTCTATTGTGCTACTTAATATAATGAAGACAAGGGAAAGGAGCAGATCTTTCACTGACCTGGTTCCTCAACCTTCTCTGAAGCAATCCAAGATTAAAGACTTTGTTTTAGCTCGGCCTCTCGGTTCGAAAGTTTCTGCTCCCTTTTGTCTGGCTGCTGCTGGTTGTCACAATCTTCCGACAGTTGAGGGCATCGCCCCCCGAGTTGAGAACAAAGGCTTATCTAAAACTACAGCCCCCAACCAATGCCCCCACCCTTAAAGAACTTTTGGCTCAGCAATGTTTCTTGGTTGCAGAAACTACAGCGAGCATTCAGCTCCAGCTTGATAAAATAATAAGTACTTTAAACTACTTAGTGTCCTGGACTACCAGTAGGAACCTGGGTTGATCACTCAGCAGCCTGATGCAGCGGCAGGGTTCTCCCTGCCAAGCCTCAGCAAAAGCACTGGCCAATGTAATCCTACCAATAGTTCGAACTTTTCATCTTTTGATGCAAACAGTCACCTGGTCTTACAGTCAAAACAGGTGGCCCTCATCATTAATCCCATTAATGGCAACTTACCTCACTGGGGTTCAACACAGCTGGTTAGGGGCCATATATTACAGTTATTGGGGCTAAAAGCTGATGATTTGAAGAAGGTTGAACTTTTACCCCTCTCCTGAATACTGCACTTAGAGTGCTACTCAGTTTTGACAACTCCAACACTCCAAAACTATTTTTCAGAAGATGACCCCTCTTAAGATCCTTCAGAATTCTGCCAAGATGAGTCTTCAAAGATATGTCGATTAAGCCACTCTTGAGTAATTGACAATTTGTGAGTGGCAGGAGATTTATTGCCCCCAAAAGATCCTCAGCAGCACATACTGTATTAATGTGCCAACCTTGAATGCCATCTCGGATACTACATCACGTACTAATTATACACCTATTCCTGCAAAACTCCAGTTGGCATCCTCTCAGATGGTAGCCTGACTGTTCCTCCTACAACCAGTCAAATTAACCCCCTGCAGCGGTAGCATCTTACCAGGAAGCTTCCCTTGATTTGATCAGCTGGGAAGAAACGGCCCCAAAGGAAGTGACACCAGCCCAGAGCACCCAAGGTTCCTTAGTAAATAAGTCCCAGGTCAGTGCCTCTGGGATTCCATCTATTTATGAGACTGCCTTACATCAAGACAATTTCTGGAACTTCTACTACTCCTCTCCATTCAGCAGAAGAACACTCGATTATTTTGGCAAATTATTGCAAGCTCCTTGCCGGGTCATCAAGAACTCCCCCTCTGCTGTATTTCCAACAGAGATTGGGAAAACAATTTCGTGGCAATTTTCCAGGCGTCAACAAGTTCGACTGTGCTTGGGCCACAGCTGCCTCCTGCAGTTCCTGACTGGCAACCTGTGACTCAAGCTGGGATTACCGAGCTTATCTCCGAACTCAAGTCAGGCAAAGCCCCTGGCCCTGATGCTATACCCCCTGATTTGCTAAAATCCAATCCCGAGTGGTGGATTCCTCTCTTAGCAAGACTCTTTATGCATATCAGTACCTCTGGCAGGATCCCTACCTCCTGGAGCTTAGCAATTATTGTTCCAGTTTTTAAACGAGGAAATAGGAACAACCCAGTTGACTATTGCCCCGTAAGCCTGCTCTCCATCATTGGGAAACTGTATGCTAAATATCTCCAATGTAGATTCCTCACTTGGGTTGAGGAGTCTAATATTATTGGTGCTGAATAGATTGAGTTTAAAGCGGGCTGTGCCATACTGGACCACTGCTTTGTCTTAGCGCACCTGGTCGATAAATATACTACCATACCAGGTGGCAAACTTTTTACTGCTTTAATTGACCTAAAGTCAGTGTTTGACTCAGTCCCTAGGGGACTGTTGTGGTCAAAACTGCTCAAAAGTTCTATCAATAGATGTCTTCTGTTCCTAATTAGATCCTTGTACAACCAGTCAGGTCAGGTGTGGTTTGCAGGGAGAATTTTCAAATCCTATCCCGATTAAGAATGGAGTAAGGCAGGGTTGTATTCTGGCTCCTCTTTTGTTTAATTTATTCTTATCTGACTTGGCCTTTCACATTGGACATATTGAGTCCCACGCTCCAAAGCTGTCAACTGCGAAGATCCCGCTTCTCCTTTATGCTGACGATGCGGCCCTCCTTTCATTGTCAAGGCCAGGTCTGAAAAGATTACTTTCTGCATTTGGGTCTTACTGTGCTGAGAACCACTTGTCTATTAATTATGACAAATCCAAAGTATTGGTGTTCTCTAGAGCCCAGAAATTGTATAACTGGGCTATCAATGGTAATGCTGTTAAGCAGGTTTTCCATTTTAAGTATTTAGGTATTCGATTTCAGAGCACTGATGCTTGGACTAGACATCGAATCCAGGTACTGAATTCGGCCTCCTGTAGTCACCAGCAGATTTTAAGATATTTTTTTTTATACCCAAGGAGGCCAGTTTATTCCTTATGCTCTGCGTATTTACAAAGCCAAAACTTTGGCTCAAACTCTTTACGGAATTCCCTTATGGATACGGGGCTTCAAGGATTGTATTGAAAGAACCCAGGCTGTCTTTGGGTCTTCCCAAAGACAGTATTGGCTTTTCTCTGATGTACCTGGAACTGGGCACTCGATCAGTCAAATGTATGGTGTGGATTAACACCTTTAAATGGTGGTTTCAGGTGCTCTTTCTGGCAGTTCCTGGTAGCTACCTCTCCCTGGCGTTTATGGCCTTAAGGACACCCAATTTAGGGTAGCCCAACTATGACTATGAGCCAGAGCTAACAAAACTTGCTCCCCTCTGATCTTCAGCCAATTTAATAATTACGGACTGAGGATGGCTTCCTATTTTTACACTCTAACCATTCCCAAGTATAGAAGAGCTTTCTCCCTAGCTCACTTTAATGTCCTGCCCTCAGCAGTACTGGATGGGCGATTTAAGAGGCTCCTGATTAATGAGTGGCTATGCCCCTGTGACAGAGCTGAGGTTGAAACTGTGGAGCATGTCCTTTTACATTGCCCTATGTATAATGCAGGCAGATCTAAGTTACTGTCTCTCCTTGAAACAGACCCTTCTAGACCCAATGTTAGTAATTTGTTCTTATATTGTCTAGGGGATGGCTCCTCATACATCACTTCTCAGGTTTCCAATTTTTTTTTGAGAGCTGTAACCATCAGAGGAGAACGCTCTGTCAAAATTTTGGTGACCAATTGTTCATGACTAATTTTCCAATGGTCTTCTTTTGTTGTATTTGTGTTTTGGTCTGTGACTGCAAATAAAGTATTATTATTATTATATTATTATAGTGGGGACAATAGGAGGAGGAAGGAATGTTAGATATCTTTGCCACCTTGAGTTATTTGTAAAAATAATAAAGACAGAATAGAAATAAATAAAATAAACTATTGGTTTAGACTTAGAAACAACCAACCAACATTCAGTAATTTTGGAGGAATGGCTACTGCAAAACTTTATTTTTGAAGAAGTCAAGCTTGCAGAAACACAAAAATGAACTCTGAAGTTCAGACTCTGCCCTATGTAAGAGGGTTGAATGAATAGTAATGCCTACACTTCCATAATTTTAATTTAAATAGAGCAGGCATGTCAAACTCAATTTCAATGAGGGCCGCATCAAGGTTGTGTTTGACCTCTTGGTGGCATGTCCAGATGGGTGTGTCAAGGGTGAGCATGTCTAGCTCAATGTCACTCAAGTTGGGGCACCTATGGTGGCCCAGGTGGAACTGGGGAGATCCACTTTTGCTAATAGTTTGTTTTACTGAATTCTCCAGCAAAGAAATAGAGATCACTATTAGATATAATAGAGAGCTGTCAAAAGCATGCCGGCTTGTTTTTTTTCCCGCCGCTCTGGCTCCAAAAAGTACCCAAGCCCTTTGTTTAATCTGTGGCTGTGGAAGGGGCCAGAGCCACTTGGACATACTCTTAAAGTGTCAATGCTGACAGCAAGGGCCTCTGGATGTGTCAGCCAGGCTGTCAGAATGGCACGCAGGCTTCCTTTCTTGCTTTTGGCGGTTGAGGCCACAGGTTTAATTCCACAGCTGCAGAAAGGGCCAGAATCCCTGCCTGGCATCTCAAGTATATATTTTTGGGGGAGATTGGCAGCAGTGTCTTAGGACAAGACTTCCCTCCATTATTGGAAGCCCTCCATTTTTTGATGAGCGCCTGCTTAGTAATGGCCAGTCCTTGCCAGCAAAATTGGACCGAGGCCCCAAGACTGACCCATGGCTGCAGAGAGGCAACAGAATCACTGCCCTGCATTCCAGGGCAGATTCTGATTGTTTTTAAAGCAGCACATTTCAGGCAGCAGAACTTTCAAGTGCTTCTGCCTCAAGTGGAATACTTCTTTTCAAAATGGAGTCTGGTGAGGCAAGTCTTGAGGAGACAGCCTCACATCAGGAAGTGCCCAACCACCTTAGGCCCAGGCTAAATAATCTAAGTTCTTCTCAAGGTTCAGATCAGCCACTTTCAGAGGTAGTGCCCAAAATCAGGACCCTTACTTCTACTTACTACTACTTACCCTTACTTCTAAAAAGCCTACAAGGGTGAAGGACAGAGACATTTAAGGTTTAAGCAAAGTTCAAAGATAAGCAGTCCAAAGTCATTCACAGGTTAAATCGGTCAGTTTTCAGTCCAGGGATAATCCAATAACAAAGTCCAGTGTCAAAAACAGTTCAGTATCAGACTTACATCAAATCCAAGAATAACAGTCAATACAGGAACGGCAAAACTCTCCAACAGAAGGAAACAGAGACTCACTGAGACTTCTTCTGAGACTAAGACTAAGACTAAACAACCCAGGTTTCTGGCTCCATCTTATGGCCATTTGTTGAACCACATCCAATTACAGGGTGGTGTTTTTTTTGCATTTTCTTAAAGATGCAGTATTAAAATATCTATCCTGGTTTATATATTTCCAACCCAAATAGCTGTTAGGTGACTTACATTCCTAACAAAGTCCATAGAAATGTCTTTCCACAGGGCAGTTGGCCTGGCTACATTTTGAGCAAGCCAGCTGGTTTACCAGGTGGCCATTTGGCTGAAGCACAGATAGGACAACTAGCCACATAAGCTTCAATGACCTTTTTTAAAGGAGGCCACCAAAATTGCCTTTTAACCAAGTGTAAGGTCTTCACAAACCCAAAATGACCAGCAGCTTTGGAATCATGTGCTTGTTGTAAAATTGGTTTTCTCAACTGGCACATACAATTTAGCTCCCACCCATGCCAATCCATCTCTAACTGTACAGTTATTTGAGTGGGTCAGGAACCAATCATCTAGTTTCAAAGCTTCTTTTAACTGTGCAGACAAATCATTTGATAAATCAACCTATTTGGGGGGGGGGGGCTGTAGTAACCATTGGAGCTGCTAATTGCTTAGTCGGGACAATGGGGCAGATCATTTCTGGATGGGCACTATTATATTGAGGTAATATAAACAGTGTATCTGCCATGAAGTTCACTCCCCCCCCCCCCCCCCGGATGTATTTAAATGAGAAATTAAACCGTTTGAAGTATTGTGCCCAGTGGACTAGCTTAGGTGACAATTTTCGAGGCATTTTTAGAGCCTCTAAATTTTTATGATCCATCTACACCTCAAAGGGATGTTTTGCCCCCTCTAGAAAATGCCTCCAGGTTAATGGACAGCAAAATCCCAATGGACAGCAAAATCTTCCTTTTCCCAAATAACCCATCTTCTTTCTGTGTCAGTTAGTTTGCAGGAGGTGTAAGCACATGGTTACAGAGTCCCCGTCTCGTTTGCTTGCAGTAGCATTGCCCCCACTGCTACATCACTCACATCAGCTTGAATTACAAAAGGGGCATCCATGTCCAGGTGCTTTAGTACCGGTTCAGCTGCCAAAAGTCATTTTAATTTTTCAAAAGCGGCTTGACACTCCATGGACCATTCTAGCAGTTTACTGGGCTTTGGTTTCACCTCCCCCTTAGTTTGTAGGAGGTTTGGAATAGGCAAAGCAATCTTCACAAAGGCTGGGATAAACTAACGGTAAAAATTAGCAAACCCCAGGGAACTTTGCAATTGCTTTCTGATGCAGGGAGGGGCCCATTCCAAAACTGCCTGAACTTTGCCCAGATCCATTTCTATGCCGTCATGTGATATGTGGTAGCCTAAATAGTCAATTTTCTTTTGATGGAAATCACACTTGGATAACTTCTCATACAATTCAGCAGCTCAAAGTTTTTTCAAAACTGACCGTACTAATTTCAAATGCTTGTCAAGAGTCTTGGTGATATAAGGATATCAACAAGATAAACCAGTACCCCCTTGTATAAATGTTCATGCAAAACCTCATTTATCATTTGCATGAATACAGCAGGAGCCCCTGTAGGCCAAGTAGGAGAACATTGAATGGAAACATCCCATTAGGCAATTAAAAGCAATTTTCCATTCATCTCCCTCCTTGATTCAAACTCAGTAGTAAGCCTCTCTCAAATCAAATTTCGTAAAATTTTACCCTTTGGCTAGATGGGCCAACATGTCCTTCATCAAGGGGAGGGGGTACACATTCTCCACCGAAATTGTATTTAAATTTCTATAGTTAACACACAAATGAAGTGAGCAATCTTTCTTCTGCGGAATAATACTGGGGCCACTACTCAAGGCCTAGCAGGTTGGATGAACCCTTGTTCAAGGTTTTTATCAATAAATGACCACAGTTGTTCTAACTCCCATGGTGTCATTGAGTACAACCTCCTCCACTTTAAGTGCCGTTTCACGTGGCTTGACTAGAGTTTTTTCAGGTTTCCTTTCTCCTGCTCATGCCCCTTTTGGCTCCAGCTTAGCACGGCAGTCTGCAGCCCAGGGACCTTCCTTCCCACATCGGAAGCATGCGATGGTCTTGGGCTTTACTGTTAATCCTCCCTTCTGAAGCTTTTGGGCTTCTCAAGGGCTGATGGGGGAGGGCTTGCTCCAACCAAGGCCACCCCTGCATCTGTTTTGGGTCAGATCGATCTCTACTTCTGCTGCCAACACATACCAGAGTTGCTGATCACTGGGGTCCATTTTGGCTATGCAGCTTTGATAAATCTTCATTCAACCCATCTTTAAAAGATTCTATCAGGGCCCCTTGGGACCAGCCTCAAATATGGCATGCCAGCTCTCTACATTCCTGGGTGTATTCAGCCACTGATCTCTGCCCCTGATTTATGGTTTTCATCCTAATCCTAGCCTTACATTTAGCTAGTGGGTCTTTAAATCTGGCATGCAACGCTGCCATGAACAGGTCGTAATTCATCAACTGGGGGGCATTATCATTATGCAAAGTCACCATCCATTTTGCAGCCATTCCTTCCAAAGCCCTGGTAACACATCTGACTTTAGCTGCCTCTGAGAAAAAATCCTCGCCATATTCTTCCGTGTGATTTCACATTTGAGCTAGGAAGAACCCTAACTCCTTGGGATCCCCTCCATATTTTACTTCCAATGGAGGCACCTTTGGAGCTTGATGCCCTCTTGTAATTGCTCCCCCCTGTCAGGAGCCCCTGGGCTGCTGCCGCCTGTTGAACTGGCCCAGGTTGATTTATGGGGATGGCTGGCTGGGGTCTCACTGCTGCAGCTACCTCCCCCTTTTCCCTCTCATATCTTTGGTCAGGTTGGATTCCTCAGACAGCTTCATTTAGAGGCTTGAATTAATAGAAGATTCCTCTTCTGTTCATCCTGCCAAGCCTCCTATCCCTGACGCCGTCGAGTAATGGTCAACTCTGGAGGGGGTTCTTCCTCCAGCTCCTTCCATCCGACCCCCAGAGACCATTTGGGTGTGACTGCCAGTTTCTCATCGAGATGTAGCCCAGCTAGCAACTCAGCCTTCCCTGCAGCATCTAGAAGCAGGGAAGCTGGTCTTCCAGTAGCTCCCAAATCCTCTTGGTTGTTGGCTGGATTGGACATTGTTTTCAGACCCCCTCGGAAGAAAAAGTATTAATTCTCCGGGTGGGCTGTAAACTGAGATTCAGAATAATGTCAGCTGGTGCTCCATTCAAAATCCAAGAAAGAAACACTTAGACTCGATTAATTAGAGAAAAGATATCTTACTAGAAATTAAGTGGTAGCATCAAAGGAATTCTGAATTTGAGGAATTGCCTGTGAAAACCACATATACAAATTGATGGCAACGTTCCCACCCACAATAGTTCAAACTGTCCATCCAATTAAAGTTGTATATAATGGTGTTGTGGCTCCGGGCTTAGATTCAGCTCCTGTGACTGATATGAGTTCAAGTGAGGAGGTCATGGCAGAAAAATATGAGCCGGCATGGCTCAGTGATTGGACTGATAACCAGGATGAGGAGATGGACGTGACAAAGGACGACAGACCTGATGTATTAGAATTGTCAGGACCTTTGACCTCCTCTGGTTCCTTATCTGATCAACAGCCGGGAATGGCTGACAGGGAAGTTTTGAGAGAGTCTTCTAGTGGAGATGAGAACTTGGAAAATTTGTGGTTAAATGTAAGGAACAGAAGACGATTGAGAAGGCAAAATCAGCTGGAGCGAATGAGGAGAGCGAGTCAGTAAATTAGCACATTGCCTCAATGAGTATAAAAGGACACAGCTGGGCTGGTACATTTTTCCAGGAACAAAGTGACTATTTGAGTGAGGACGTTACAGCAAGAAGCTCTGAGACTGGAGATTTATTGCCAGGACTGGTTTGCCAGACAGAGTAAAGATTTATGCTGTGGTTTCTGCCAGCCGTTATCTTGTAAGACTTCTTTCCATTTGATTTAATTGTGAAATGGCTGCTTTCTGTTTTGTTTGTTTGAATTTTGAAGGGGAGTCATAACATAATGTCATGTGGGGCATCTTCAGGTGGTGATGCAGACATCTGTCCATTGACCTTGGCCTATTTTGATAAGGAGTTGTGCCTGCACATAGCACAGCAAGTAAGCATAAACAAGAAACTTTTCCCCCAGTTTATACTTTTTATTCTCTAAACCTCTAGTCTAGTGGTTCCCAAAGTGGTACTGCCCCCTGGGGGGTGGCAGGATGCCTTAGAGGTGCTAAGAGGCAAGGGGGCTGGCAGGGGGTGCAGTAAGTAGCAAGGGGGGGCGTTCGAGGCACCGGCCCTGCAGGTTCACCCATTGACTAGCACCGCTCCAGAGCCAGTGCCTCCAATGCAGAAACGGTGGCACATTATGTGCCTCTGCGGCTGCGTTTGATGCGCCACCCCCCTGCTGCCTCTTAGCGCCCCTCTGCTGGCCATCTTGGGGACAGTAAGAGGTGGCAGGGAGATGTTTGAGGCGCTGGCCCTGCAGGTTCACCCACTGACTGTCGTAACGCTCCAGAGCCAGCACCTCCAATGCGGAAGCAGTGGCACATTATGTGCCCCCACGGCCACGTTCAAAGTGCCACCCCCGTCACCTCTTAGCATCCCCAAGGGGGCCAGCAGAGGGGCATTAAGAGGTGGCAGGGGGTGTTCAAGGTGCTGGCTGGCCTTGCAGGTTCACCCATTGAGGCACCGGCTCCAGAGTCAATGTTTCCCAACTTGCCTGCGGGGGCGGCACCTCGAACGCAGTGGCAGTGGCATGGCTTTGCTCTACTTTTCCAATGCTGCACCACTGCCTGCCCTGGGCTTCCTCAACCCTGCCCTGTACTGGCTCCAGGAAGCAGGGAACAGCACCTCCCTCTACAACATGAGTGCCCCAGGAGGGGGGGCACTTGGGAGGCTGATCCCTGGCAGGAGGGGCAGCCTGTGAACTTGCTGTCAGGCACAGCAACTACAAAGAGGGGCAGGCTTGGTTGAATGGGATCCTGGATATTGGGCATGTGGTCAAAGCCTTCCTAACTATCTACCAATCTATCTATTTATCCATCCATCCATCCATCCATCCATCCATCCATCCATCCATCCATAAGTTCTGTCTGTCTGTCTTTCTGTCTGTCTGTCTACCTACCTACCTATCCATCCATCCATCCCTCCATCCATCCCTCCATCCATCCAAAAGGTCTGTCTGTCTGTCTTCCTTCCTGCTTGCCTGCCTGCCTACCTATCAATATATCTACCTACCTACCAATATATCTACCTACCTACCCATTGATATATCTATCTACCTACCCACCTGTCTCTCTGTCTCCCTGTCTTTGTCTCTATCTATCCATCCATACATCCATGTTCGAGGTGCCAGTTCCACAGGCACATCAAGAAAGTAGAGCAAAGCCAGTCTGGGAGGGAGGGAGGGGGGGAGAGTGAGAGAGAGATAGAGAGAGACCTGATGCATTGAATGTCCACATTGAAACATCTTTGGCTTCTATTAAAGGTTTTGTGGACGAAACATGGCCAAGACTATCAGGAAGCTCTCAAATTTTGTTGAGGCTTTAAACATGATCCATTGGACCAGACCTCCACCCTAAAAATTATTTTTCCCCAAAGAATTATAGTGCCAATTCTGAAGAAGGCAAGACCAAAATGTACTGGTAAATTACACACACACACACACACACACACACACACACACACACTCCCTTCTAACCCTACTGGAGCAGGTGATTGGACTAGAATAGATATCTTTCTCCTCCCTCCTTCCCTCCTTCTTTCTTTTTCTTTCTGTCCCTTCCTTCCATCCCCCCTTTCTTTGTCACTTTTTCTTTCTTTCCGTTTTCTCTCTTTTTTTCCTTCTCTCTTTCTCTCTCTCTTTCTTTTCTCTTTCTCTCTTTCCCTCTCTCAGGCTCACCCCATTGACTTGGTTCACTGCTCCGATTGGATTTGGGCAGATCCCTCTGGTTCAGTGGGCTCAATGGGGTGGACCTGTGAGGCTGGCACCTAGAACGCAGCAGTGCCGGCATGTTTGAAAGTAGAGTAAAGCCAGAGGTTGGTAATTTTTTGCTGCAAAGAATAACAAAATCTTCTTGGTTGTACACAAGAAGGGACACATATGTCAATGCAATTCAGCAACATAAAATAAAGAAATACAAATAAAACACATCAACAAGAATCAGCTATTCACTACAAGAATCTAATCAGAGATTCTTTGCCGATTCTAGTCCAATTGACCTGCTCTAGCAGGGTTGGAAGGGAGTGTGTGTATATATGTGTGTGTATGGCTGTCAAAACTCCAATAACAGGTCAAGTATCTCTGGGGAGGCCAGTCATAAATTAGAACACTTGCTAAACAACCAGCCATTAAGTGAGGACCACTTGTATTTGGTTTGCCAGTCACCAAACCACACCCATCCAGTAACATGCCCACCAAACCACACCTACCTGGTCATGTGACCACCAAGCCACACCCAGGCAGTCACATGAACAGCAAGCCTTGTCCACCCAGTCACGTGACCAGCAAGCCACACCCTCAAATTAGGCCACAGAAATTTGAATCCCACCCCTGGGTGGGGGGCACTGAGGATGAATTTGTAGCACCAAGGGTGCAAGGTGGTGCACTTAAAAAGTTTGGGAACCACTGCTCTAGCCCATTTTCCACACCCCCAAAGCCCAATTATTTCACTCCCCTCCTTTACTATGGCAGCCAAAAGAAGCAAAAGAAAGGAAAGGAATCTTGAAGGCTGACAGCTCCTAATAAATAACTGGATTTCTTTTGAAGCTTGGCCTGAGGCTCATGATTTAATTAGGGCATTGGTCAGAATCCTGACACAATTGCTTGCAAATTTCAACACCCAACATATCTTTACATGTGAAGATCCCATTTTTTCTGATACTGATGATCAATAGTATACCTACACATTCCTATGAAAAATGCCAAGCTTGGTAGCACCCTTTGAACAATTTACTGATGTCATTAGTTAGTTCATTAGTCTTTCTTAGTTGAAACATTTTGATTGTTATCACAGCTTACCCACTTTGTTCTTGATCACACTCTTCCTGATAAACTCTTCCTGCTTCAATGTCTTTATATATTTTGGTACAGAACTTATGTCAACATGGTAATCAGTGAAAACCACCTGCAGTTGACAGTGAATTCTATATAAAGGAACTCCTTCAGCAGTTGAGAATGAAGTCATAGTGCACAATTAAACATTTTTTCTTGGTTATTTCACAGTCTACAGGATCTAATGCAGCTTTCTGCTAACTGAAGTGAAAAAAATAAGTGCTAAAGAACACGATAGAGCTTCTACTGTGTCAGTACTACTATCTGTTGGCAATTTATAACATTGGTTGCATTACATTTCTTTCAATCCTAGAATGGGATGATTGTTTTAGGAAAGTGAAAGAGTAGCCATTTTTCAATTTCCTATGTTGTTTCTGCTTCTAAGAACAGATATTTATTCCTCTCAGATGTCAAAATCATTTGATCAGCTTTGGGTACAATTAAGCTTATGCAGATTGTCCTTAATTGGGTACAATTGAGCTTATGCAGATAGTCAATTTACAACTATTAGTTTAGTGACAATGACATTTCAAAAATGATTTACAACCTGTTTTTGTAACATCCCTATAGATATCTGAACAAAATTTGGTTACTTGGAAACTGGTTTGTATTTATGAGATTGCAGCATCCTGGGGTCATATGCATTTTATCCATTTGCAATTTTCCCAGTCAGTTTCTGACAAGCAGAGTCAAGGGGAAGAAGGTGGATTTGCTTAATGATCACATGATTTGCTTAACAGTTGTAGGAAAAAAGGCATAAAATTGGCCATGTCTCATTTAACAATTACAGTTTTACAGAACCTTATAGAACAACAGAAGTGGAAAAGACTTTGTAGGTCATTTTGTCCAACCCCCTGCTGGTGACCCTATATAATTTCTGACAAGTGTCCAGTCTCTTCTTGAAAGCCTCCGCAGATGAAGCACTACCCTGCTTAGCAATGAAAATTTTGGTCCCAGTAGTGGTTGTAAGTTGAGGAATGTATTATCTTTTAAGGATGGGTGCTCTTTGCTTATCTATTACTTTGTTCTGTCCTTCCCTTTAGGAGAGTGCATGCTTTTTATGTAGTATTGCCAGTAATATATGCACTAAAGTAAATATTAACTACCTGGGTGCTTTTCCAAATGTCAGTGGATAAGTTAGTCTGCTCAGAAATCTTGTAGCCTGTTTGAGGTGTAAATATATCCATCTTGAGATTTCCATCTCCAGGTTTTAGATCTAAGAATAGCATTGTATTGTGTAGCAAAACAAAGCAATTAATTAGGTCAAGAATAAATTGAAGAATAATTTAATCATGTGACCTACTTTAGTTGAAGAAAAAGAAGTAATACACAAAACAATGGATGTTTAAAAAAAAAGAGATTGAAAATACACTAATTTGATTCAATGAAGCTATTAATTGATTGGATATTGGTATTAAATTAACTAGGGTTTTTCATTTAATAGTTAGTCATTTGGAAAAAGTAACCTGTTAAGAGATTAATGTTTCTGAAGAGCCAAAGCATTTTCCCCCTGAAAATATATAAAGTTGTATACTTATGTTGGTCTCAATGCTGCATTAAGAGTTGAGGCCCAGGGACAGAGCAGATGTTGTGCAATATTGCTTTTTATTTAGATTAAAGCTAGATGAAGATTACTTGATTATGCAAACAAAAAGTCACATCTTAAAAAAAAAATCTATCTCTTTTTATATCAGGTTGTATCAAAAAGTGTTAGAAATTTAGAAAAATTGGGAAGTATAATTTATTAAGTTTAGCACTATCTCAGGTTTTAATTGATTTTTATTAAGTTTGAAATATACAAATATTGTTCTGCTGGGTAACTAATCCTAGTTTTACCTAAATTGACAGTTGCTAGTGATCAATGAAGAATATGTATTAGCAGATTTGCTGTGTTTTTCTTTGTAGGACGCACGTCAGAAATTCCGGTCAATTCTGGTGGAAGCTACAATAAAACTCGATGAACTTGTGAAGAAGATTGGAAAATCTGTAGAAGATTCAAAGCCTTACTGGGAAGCCCGAAGGGTTGCAAGGAAGGTAAGAATACAATTGAAAAAACGATTCAGTTAGTTGATTAGAATCCAACTTTAATTATAGAGGCACAATAAAAACACAATGGAACCTCGGATCACAAATGCTCCTGTTCATGACCAAATTGGGTGGCGAACAAAAAATCCACAATCCACTCAGGTGGTGAACAAAATCAGAGCAGAAAGATTCCCTTTCTATGCCAATTTCCCCTTCAGAGACATTTTTTTTGACTGCACACATTTGCAGTTGGTTGTGCTTGCGGACACCAAATTGGGTCACAACTGGAGTCCGGGAACGGATTATGGTCACAATCCAAGTCTCCACTATACAATGGTATTGTTTATAGCATATGATCTGCATGCTATGATGGATATTTCAACTGTGTGCTTCCTATGAGATAGTGACCTTTTTCTGCTTCCAAGTGTGATGAATACCACCCACATGGATCTTATTAAAAGGCTCATTTGTTCTTTTTCTCAGACTCTACTATTAATATCATTGCAAAATTTCTTGTAATCCATTTATTGTAAATACATTGCAGTTATTTTAAATACATAATAGAAACAATTATTGGCCTTAGAATTTTCTCTTTTGGTTTAATTATGACTTATAGAGAGCTGCAGTATAGATTTTTCCTTCCCTAAACAAAAGGAAAAAATAATTGTGATATCACCTAAATTATTCTTTTTCTTACAGTGGAATATGGGCGGGTTTGTTGGAATAAATTTTCTGAATTCATTCCCAGCTGGGAAAAACCATGGATGCTGAAAAGAAATGAATTCCAGAGCAACTGTCAGAAAGTGGGATTCTTTAATGAAGGAAAACAAAAAGCAGGTGTGACACAGTTCAAGCATTTCCTGGGTTGCAAGCCAGCTTGGGGTGTGTGAATCTGAGCCTTTTATGCTTAATTCCCCTTTGAAACTCCTGTAGCTTGATGGGTTTATTTGTGTGCCCATAGTTAAAGTGATTGCCCTGGATCCTGTTTTCCTGCCTTAATGGGTTAATCCTGTCCCAGGACCTTTGTCTTTCCTAGCCTGGGTGTCAGATCTGTATATCTGCCATTCTTCAATGGAAGAAGGGGGGGGGGGAGTTGGTACAAGTAATCCCTTTTGATGTAACCTGAATATCTTAAGTCTTTATTGAATCTGTATAATTTGCACATGATATACAACTGGGAACTGGAGCCCAGATGCGTGGAAATTTGTCACCTCTTGGAGAGATAGCAAGAGGTGAAAGGCCATAAAAATTCCAGCTCCAAAAGAAACTTCCTGGGAAACTTCTCAACTATGTTCCTGAAAAAAAAGGGGGGGTGAATTTAACATATTGCTGCTTTGTACTGATGAAATCCACATCAGAACTAAGGGGAGGGGTTCTATGCTGCATGTCTGGAGGCATATTAGACCCTGCTTTGACTATTACCTGGATAACTTCCTTTTCAATAAAGAATTCCTTTTGAAATACCCAGTTTTCAGAAGTTCATTCTTATCGCTTGAAGGTGAGACAGTCTGGGCCTTACATAAAGCAGGGTCTGCAATAGTGGTCAACCCAGAAAGAATTTTTTTTTCTCCTTTCAAAAAAGAACTTCACTCTACTGCGGGAACCCTGCAAAAAATGTCTGAACAGAGCAACGAGCAAGGGTAAGCCAAATGCTGAGGAGAAACTTTGACAACTACCCAGCCAGACACTGGCTTTGTGGACCCCATCAAAGACACCAAAGACACCTGCAAAGATTCCATGAAGCCCTGATGGTCTATAGGTGTAGGAAAGAGAGACAGCTGGGATGGAAGAACCCTCACCCATGGTAACTGTAAATGCAGGTGGAAAATGGACCTGGAAGCCCTTTCTGATCAGGAAGAATGGGTTGAGGAACCACTGGCAGATGACTGACTGAAACGGTACATAAATAGCCTCATGAGGGAAGCCCTGGAGGGCGGGATGAACCAGGTTGCCAACAAAGGAGGGCGAGCGAACCAGAAATTGAGAGAACCCAAGCCTGATACAGCTGAGAATGATCGAGCAATGGAACAAGCCTGAGAACCAGCAGCCATGCCAGGTACCCAACCCCTTGCCATTCCAGAGCAGGGAATTAATCCCGGCCAACCCAGAGACATGCCTGGAGAGAAAGATCACACCCTTGGGGGTAAAATTTGAGGTGGACTGCCAGAAATTGGGATTCTTCCTAGCACAAGTCCTCACCTATATGCAAGAATATGGATGGAATTTCCCAACCCAGGGGGCCTGAGTGTGAGTAGGGGCAGCCACCAGATGGATGGTAACTATTATAGATTAAGGAATGAGAGACCAAACCAGAGCATTCACAAGTAAAGGCTTTATTCAACGGAATAAAGGGCTGTCGCGTCTGCATACTAACAAGCAGACATGCTCAGCGAACAGCAGCTGGCTCGACCTAGCAGCCGGCTTTTATAGCCGGCTGTCGAAGGGAGCCAGCCAATGGGAGCTGTAAACGCCCCCGCAGTATAGACGGACTTGGTTGGGAACTTCGGTCAGTTCCAAGGACATAACACCCCTTCCCCCCAGATGCGAACATGAATAGTCTTTTAAATATGCAGGTGGTCTGTGCGAGCGCCCGGACCGGCGCAGTTCAGGTGAGTCACTGAGTGGATCAGAGTTCACGGGATCAGGATTGGTGGGTGCTGGAGAGCGGGGTTGCTCTGGGACCTGATCAGGTGTCTGTGAATAGTCTCTACCACCGGGTTGGCTTGTAGTATAGTCATTGTCCAACAACCCGGTGGCATCGCTGGTCGGCAAGGCTGGCATCTCTGGCAGACGGTCCCGGTCTACCGTCCGTTCCCCTCGCTCGGTCGGTGGTGACAGGCCCCTCAGATGGTCCCCGATCGGATTCTGGTGTTGCGACTGGAGATCAACAGGAGTCCATTGGCATGACCACTCTGGCGCTTCCTTATCTGATCCAGATGTCTCCGCCAAACTCACCCGTCCTCCAGTTGCACTTGGTACGATCTTGGACCGGTGATGGCCACGACTCTCCCTGGTACCCATAGCGGATCGCCGGCGTAGTTCCTGACAAACACAGGGTCCTGCAACACAAAATCTCTGACCCTGCTGTCAGACCCGATAGGAGTGTCAGGGCAATAATGGGGATGCAGCCTGTCTAACACCGTTCTCAGACGTCTGCCCATTAGGAGCTCGGCAGGAGACTTGTTTGTAACCGTACAGGGGGTCGTGTGTTGGCTCAAGAGAAAACGGGAGAGCTTAGAGTGCCAGTCCTCTTGATTGAATCTGGCCAACGCCTCCTTTGTTGACCTAATGGCTCTCTCTGCCAACCCATTGCTGGCAGGATGAAAGGGGGCCGTTAAGATGTGCCGGATGCCCAGGTTGGTGACATACCGGCTGAATTCTGTAGACGTAAATTGTGGGCCATTGTCCGAGACTAGAGTGTCAGGCAGCCCGTGTGTTACAAATAGACGGGTCAGGGCTTGGGCAACTGCCCGGGTGGTGGTCGTGGGTAGTAGGGCCACATCGATCCACTTGGAATACGAATCCACGACCACCAAGAAGGTCTTGCCGTGCATTGGCCCGGCCAAGTCAATGTGCAGCCGTGACCACGGTGCATTGGCACTCTCCCACTTGGTTGGGGTGGTGATTGGCGGTGCTGGCCTGGATTCCTGACAGGGTCGGCAAGAGCTTACCCATTTGGCGATCTCGTCGTCCATGCCCGGCCACCAGACGTAACTTCGAGCTAACGCCTTCATCCAGACGATGCCTGGGTGACCCTCGTGCAGCGCCTTCAGGACAGGTGTGCGCAGGGAGCTTGGAATGATGACTCTGGTTCCCCACAACAGGCAGCCCTGTAAACTGGAAAGCTCTTGCTGGCGGGTTTTAAATGGTGTGAATTCAGTTGTGAAATTAGTGACCGGCCACCCCCTCCGTACCCAGTCCAGAACCTGGGCGATTGTTTTGTCTTTTTTGGAGTGAAAGGCGATGTCGCCTGAGGTGACAGGTAGGTTGAGCTCGCTGACATCGAAGATGGCATGGACCGGAGCCGGGTCCTCTACAGGGGTTGGCAGTGGGCAGCGGCTGAGTGCGTCGGCGTGGCTTAGGGTTTTTCCCGGCCGGTGAACGAGTTTGTACGAGTAGGCCACCAGGAATAAGGTCCACCTTGTCATCCTGGGTGACAAGACTTGGGGTGTTTGTTTGTCCCCTGACAATAGCCCCAGAAGCGGCTTGTGGTCTGTGATGAGTTCGAATTTGTGACCAAAAAGAAATTCATGGAATTTTTTTACCGCAGCCACTGCGGCTAGGGCCTCTTTATCAATTTGGCTATAATTACGCTCGGTTGGTGAAAAGGTTCTGGAAAAGAAAGCGATTGGTGCCTCGGAGCCGTTGGGGAGTCTGTGGCTTAAGACAGCCCCGATCCCGAAGGGGGATGCGTCTGCTGCTAAGACTAAAGGGAGGTGCTGGTCGAATTGGATTAGGACAGCGTCAGAGGTGAGCAGCGATTTGACTGCTTTAAAAGCATACTCCTCTTTGGGTCCCCAATGCCACGGTGCGTTTTTGTCTAAAAGTCTGTGTAACGGTTCGGCTACTGACGCTTTGTGGGGTAGGAACGAAGCGTAGAAATTTAATAAGCCTAGGAAAGCCTGTAATTCAGACTTTGTGGAAGGCGTGGGTGCCTCGTGAATTGCTTTAACTTTAGATTCTACCGGGTGGATGCCAGAGGCATCTATTCTATACCCAAGAAAGTCCACCCGTTTAGTGGCGATGGCACACTTCTCCCTTTTTAGCTTGAGGCCATGCTGTCTGAACTTGTCTAAAACCGCTCTGACTCTTTGGAAGAGTTGGGGCCTGTCCCTGGCTGAGACCAATATGTCATCAAAATAAGGAACCACGCCAGGGAGGCCTTGGAGTATTCGTTCCATTAATGACTGAAAAATGCCTGGGGCAACACTAACGCCAAATTGGAGACGCCTGCACCTGAATGCCCCTCTGTGAGTGACAATAGTTTGTAAATCGGCGGTTTGACTGTCAACAGGAAACTGCTGATAAGCCTGTGACATATCCAATTTGGCGAAAATGGTGCCAGGCTCAAATGTGTGGAGTAAGTGCTGGATTACCGGGACTGGGTAAGCGCTAACCTGTAGGTAGCAGTTAATTGTGGTCTTATAATCAGAACAAATTCTTAAACTGCCATCCTTCTTAAGGGGTGTGACAATTGGGGTTTCCCATTTAGCAAAATCCGTGGGCTCAATCACCCCCTGTTTGAGTAATTTGTCCAGTTCCGCGTCCAGTTTAGGGCGTAGCGCAAGTGGTACTCTACGCGGTTTTAAACGGATGGGAACTGCTTGGGGGTCCACTGAAAAAGAAATGGGTGTGCCATTGTAACACCCTAATTCGTTGCTGAACACATCAGCATAGTCTGCAAATAGGGAGTCAATGTCTGAAGTTGAGACAGCATGGACTCCCGTTAAGCTAAGACTGAGATAGGGGAACCAATCCAACCCCAACAAGCTAGGGAGGGCACCGTCAACAACCACTAAAGGCAGATGGCCTTTAAAGGATTTGAATTTAACGAGGAACTTGCCTTTTCCGAGTACTGGAATATTCTTCCCTTGATAGTCCCTCAAGGTGAGGCGGCTCTTCTGGAGTTGGCTCCTAGACAGGCTGGGCCGGATTTTCTTAAGAGTGTTCCATGAGATGATCGAGAGCGCTGACCCGGTATCGACCTCCATGAGACAAGGTTTACCTTCTAAATGAATAGAAAGTGTGATTTTATTAGGTGTCAGAAAAGTGTGATTAGCTTGGTAGCAAGTATAACAGTTCTCTACTTGCCTTGGTGGCTCCGGAGAAGAGTAAGAGGACGCAGACCTTTGCAATGCCACGTGTGCTGCCTGGCAGGCTCGGGCGATGTGACCTTTTTTGTTGCAGTTGTTGCAGGTAGCGTTTCTGAACCTGCACGCCATCCGGGCATGGGGACCCCTGCAGGACAGGCATAACAGGATGTGCCTTGGTGCGTTGCTGTTCCCGTGCCTTGCCCCTACCTGTGATCGCCTCAAGGGTTTGAGACGATGAACTTCCGACTGTTCAATGGGGTCTTCTTCACTCACCGCTTCCTCGGAGTGAACAGTGGCAGAGCTGGGCTTGGGGGTGGTCCCTTGGATTTCAGCGGCTGACTGGGTCGCTAGTTCTGCGGCTAAGGCTTCTTCAATCGCTTAGGAGAGGTTAAGGTCTTTTCTGGCCAGCAAACGCCTCTGTAGTTTTAAGTCTTTGACTCCACATACGAGTTGATCGAGTAACATGTCATCCAGGTAATTTTTGAACTCGCAGTGGAGAGCTGCTGTCCTCAGGGTGGCCATGTATTGATTTATGGATTCCCCATCTGCTTGCTTCCTCATCCAGAAGGCAAAACGCCTCGCGATCTGCGAAGGTTTAGGGGAGTAATGATTTGAAAGTGTTTCCAGCAGCTCTGGCCATGGAACGCTCTTGATTTCTCGTGGAGCAAGGAGGGCTGTTGCGGTATCAAAGACTGCAGCTCCGCAGTAGCTGAGGAAATATGACTTTATTCGGTGTTCCGCTGCGTCAGCCAGACCGATGGCATCAATATAGTGATTGAACCGGTTTCTATAAGAGTCCCACTTCTCTTCATCCGGTTTAAAAGGCGGAAATGCTGGGTTAGCGTTCATATTGGCGCCTAGTCAAGGGTATACTGCCCTCTCTCTCTGGGTATACGAAGGCCCAATACGTGCTCACGTGAGCGCAGGCAGCTGTGGCTGCAGCGGTTCACCTGGCTCAATGACTTCAGCTCTGTGCTAGTGAGCATTAGAGGCTCTTGCTGTAACGCTGTGACTATCAGCAATCATTTGAATCTCGCGCTCCCGGAAAGCGTTGGCGGATGCGTTGACAGAGATTCAAATTTCGCACTCTCTGGGCGCGTAGGCAGCTGCGGACACAGCGCCGGGCTTCACTTGCATTTTGAATTCAAACGACAGCAGTTTGAATTCCGCGCTCTTTTTCCTGAGCGGGGCGGCTGTAGCTTCAGCGCCTGACTTCACTCTCTCTCGCTGTAGCTTTCTGTGCGAGCGGCTACAGACGCTTCACTTTCACTTAGCTAACTAGCGAACTGACCGAGCTCTCTGCTTCGCGGCTGCGGTTCAGTTGCCTATCGTGATTTCAGCTCAATGGAATGCTTCTGGTTAGTCATCCCACCTTCGTCGCCAGTATTATAGATTAAGGAATGAGAGACCAAACCAGAGCATTCACAAGTAAAGGCTTTATTCAACAGAATAAAGGGCTGTCGCGTCTGCATACTAACAAGCAGACATGCTCAGAGAACAGCAGCTGGCTCGACCTAGCAGCCAGCTTTTATAGCCGGCTGTCGAAGGGAGCCAGCCAATGGGAGCTGTAAACGCCCCCGCAGTATAGACGGACTTGGTTGGGAACTTCGGTCAGTTCCAAGGACATAACAGTAACCCTCTACAACATTAACGCCCCAGAGCTGAGGAACTTCAATTGATTCATAACAGCCCTACACCATTGCTTGAAACCCCTCCTCAACTGAAAACCCTGCAACTGCATTATAGGGTTGTAAAGCAAGGCCATCACCCGGTAGCCGAATACACTAAGTAATTTTGTGACCTGGCTGGCTGAGTTGAATGGCAAGAAGATATCCTAATCTGTTGGTTCAAAGATGGACTCAACAATGACCTGTACACTGCCTGCCTGGCCTGTGGGGCCCCACCTGATGGCAGAGGAGGCAGAATAAATATGGCCTACAACCAGTACCAGTACCAAGATCCCCACCCCAGGGGAAGCAGGAGTTTTTCAAACCCCAAGCCACCATGACCCCAAGACCATCTGGCTGTTTTAAGTGTGGAAAAGAGGGGCACTGCACAGCAGAATTCCATTCAAAAACCCCTGCCAGAAAGCCAGAGCACCCACCTGGGTGGGGGGCGAACCTGGAAAATCTAACCCCCAAGGAAAAGAAACCGTCCTGAGAAGCTGAGAAGCCATAAGGTTTCAGTTCCCCCCAAATCCAGAGGAAGAATCCCCAACACCCTGAGGAGACCTGAGTCAGTCTGAAAGCGATCTGGAAGATGACCCGCTGGTAAGTGACCCAATCGAACCATTCTACCCCTAAGACTGTTTATCCCCAGCCGAGGGAAGGGGGAGGAAGTAGCAGCCTTACTGGATCCGGGATGCACCTGGTGCCTAATCAACCCCACCCTAGTAGGGAAATTGGGAATCCACCTAAGGAAAATGGAAAACCTCATCACTTTTTGCAATTAGATGGGACTACAGCAGAGGGGGAGCCAGCCAGTTTTGCCATAGAAACATTGCAAATAGATCTGGGGAACCATAGTGAGATGCTCATGTTAATTGCAGCTCCAGTCCTAGGACTCACATGGCTACGGAAATGGAATCCAAAAATAAACTGGAAGAGACATTTCCAGAAACATGTAGCCTTTGCAAACAGCCCAGAGGGAGGGAAGGAAAGAAAAAGGAACAGAGAACCAGCCATGGCTGGCCAGCCGGTTGAACCCATTAGCATCCCCAAAGAGTATCAGGATTTGGCCCAAGTATTTAGCGAGGAGACTTCTGATGAACTCCTGCTTTATCGCGCCACAGACTGCACCATTGCAATCCTGCCAGAAGCTAAATTTCCAAAATCAAAAATGTACTGCATGTCTCTCAGAGCAGCAGTTGCCAACCGGTGGGCCACAGCCCACTGGTGGGCCATGAGAAAATTTTGGTGGGCCGCAGAGAAATCTCACCCCCAGAGCACACACACCCACAAAGCAATTAATCCAGGCTGTGCAGAAACAAAAGGTTGCGCAGCCCACATGGCCTGCAGAAACCCTCCCTGCCCACTCACTCCTTACCCGGCAAACTTGCCTGTTAAATTGCTATTTTTCCTTTTTCTGACCATCATCTGTTCTGCTGTGCCAGGAGATTTAGATTAGCTAGGAAGCAGGAAATGGTTGATTTCTTGCTTTCTAGCTAATCTTTAGATCTTCAGCTCTGCTTTTAATCATAGCTGAACCTCCCTTAGGACTGAAGGTTCTATTATTTAGTGCAGACTCGCAGCAAGCAAATTTGAGAAACTGAGCTAGCCAACTACAAGGAGCATCTGCCGTGTTTATGCAACTAATTAATGAGGTTCTCCATGATTTTTTGTACAAAGAGGATTTTTTGTACAAAATCTCAATGACATTTTAATCTACACTGAAACAAAAGAAGAGCACATAAAGTGAGAAGTTCTCACAAAACTCCAAAACACCAATCTATATGCAAAACTCTCTAAATGTGAGTTCCATCAAGAAAAAATTGACTACCTGGGATATAGAATATCCCACGAGGGAATTACAGATGGACTCACAAAAAGTAAAAGTGTCGTTGATTGGGAGCTGCCCCACACTCGCAAAACAACTGCAAAGCTTCCTGGGTTTTGCAAACTTTTACTGACAATTCATTCCAGCTTTTGCGAATATCACCCTCCCCATTACGAGCTTGTTAAAAATGAAAGGGGGGTGGAGAAGCTGAAGCCAAGGCAACCCCTTACCTGGATGATGGAATGCCAAGCGGCATTCAAAAAACTTCTCACCAGAACCAATCCTGAAACACCCAGACCCAGAACAACCATTTGGCATCCAAGCAGACGCTAGCGATGTAGCAGTTGGAACAGTTCTATTCCAAAAGAATGAACATGGGCAGTTGCAACCATGTGCTTATACTTCCAAGAAACTGACAGGAACCAAGTAAAGATGGGCCATATGGGAGAAAGAGGCATATGCTGTGCAATGGGCACTCCTCACGTGGAGACACTTCCTTGAAGGGAACAAAATCCCCTTCAAAGTTTGGACTGATCATAAAAATGTAGAAGCCCTGAAATCTCCACGAAAACTCTCAGAAAAACAAGCGAGGTAGGCTCAATATTTTAAATGGTTTAATTTCACTCTCAAATATTTCCCAGGAGGAAAAATTTCTTGGCAGATGCCCTGTCCAGGAAACCCCAATACAACAGCAAAAAGATTGAAGTTGTAAAACTCATGATCCAACCAACCGAACGTGCAGCCAAAGTAATCACCTGGGCACAAGAGAAGAAAGAACCACTGACTGACAATGCAACAACTTCCAAATTTAAGGAGACACTACTTAAGGACAACTGGCTCCAGGCTAATGAAAACGTTTGCTTACTCAAAGACGGTCTAGCCTGGTTAGAAAACAAACTTTACGTCCCCACCAGCCAGAGGATGGACTTCATGAAATGATGCCATGACTCAGAAATAACTGGACACTTTGGATTTGTAAAAACCCTGCACTTCATCAAAAGACAATTTTGGTGCCCATCTCTCGAAAAAGATTGAAAGCTATGTTGCTAGTTGCCCTATCTGTGCTGCTGGAAAAAGAAAACAAGGAAAATCCCCCCGGGCTTTTACAAACAGTAGCAGAACTTTCAGTATTCTGGAGAGAGATTGCTATGGACTTTATAGTGGAGCTCCCTGAAAGTGCAGGAAATAGGCACCTTTGGGAAAACGTAATTCAGATCCTGGTGGCAGGACAGGGACGTGCAGAGGTGGAGAAAACTGTTGCTGTTAAGTTTGGGTAATGAGAGGCTGAACCAGGGCATGGATGCAACAATACTTTATTAGAATAATAAAGGACTGAACGTGCTTGCCAAGCCTGGAACTGGCTCGCAGCGATCAGCCACTGGTTGGACCCCGCAGCCTGCTTTTATAGCTGGCTGCTGGGAAGAACCAACCAATGAGAGAGAGGGCAACCGCCCCCGCAGTGCGAACGGACCTGAGGGGGAACTTCTTCAAGTTCCAGGGACATAACACCCCTTCCCCCCAGATGCGAACACGCATAGTCTTTGAGGTACGCTGGAGGCTTGTGCTGGCGCCCAGAACGGCGCAACTCTGGTGAGTTGTCTGTCAGTTCAGAGTCTGCAATGGAGGGTTGGATCGGTAGGGGGTCACGAGCGCGTCCCTCGGTCAGGGCTGGCTCGGGACTCGAAGGGTTGGTCTCTGGGGACGTGTTCCCGTTGACTGGTTCGGACTGGTCGGCCATCTGGAGGTCGTGGTCCGTGTTCGGGTTCCCTGGCTCGGCTGCTGGTGTAAGCAGGTCACCGGAGTTGGTGCTGATGTGGGGTTGATGCTGTGGACTCGTTCCGGTCTGTAACCCTGAGTCACCGCTAACGAGGGTGTCGTGGTGCTTCCGCAGCTGGTCCACGTGCCTTCTCCAGACTCGGCCGTCCTCCAGTCTGACTCGATACGACCTGGGTCCGGTGATGGCCACGATCTCGCCCGGGATCCACAGAGGGTCACCAGCGAAGTTCCTCGCAAACACGGGTTCCTGTAAGACAAAATGCCTAACCCCCGATGTGGAAGCGAGGGGAGAGTCAGGGCAGTAATGTGGGTGAAGCCTGTCCAATAGAGTCCGCAGGCGTCTACCCATCAGGAGCTCAGCCGGGGACTTATTAGTGACTGTGCACGGGGTTGAGTGCTGGCTCATCAAGAAACGGGAGAGTTTGTGGTGCCAGTCTTCCTTACTGAACCTAGCTAGAGCCTCTTTAGTGGTCCTAACGGCTCTTTCTGCCAGCCCGTTACTGGCAGGATGAAAGGGAGCCGTGAAGATGTGGGGGATGCCCAGGTTGGCAGCGAAACGGCTGAACTCTGCCGATGCGAACTGGGGGCCATTGTCGGAAACTATAGAGTCTGGTAGCCCGTGTGTTACAAACAGGCGAGTCAATACCTTGGTAATCGCTTGCGTGGTGGTTGTGGATAGATGTGCCACGTCAATCCATTTAGAGTAAGAGTCCACGATCACCAGGAACATTTTGCCGTGCATCGGGCCTGCTAGGTCGATGTGAATCCTTGACCACGGTGCGCTGGCGCTTTCCCACTTAGTGGGGGTGGCAATTGGAGGGGATGGACGGGATTCCTGGCAGGGATGGCAGGAGCTTACCCATCTGCTGATGTCTTCATCGAGGCCCGACCACCATACGTAGCTGCGTGCTAATGCCTTCATTCTGACGATGCCAGGGTGTCCTTCGTGCAACGCCTCCAGAACTCGGGTACGCAGTGAGGTCGGGATGACCACTCGTGTGCCCCACAGCAAACAGCCCTGCAAACTGGATAATTCCTGTAGGCGGGTCTTGAAAGGCATGAATTTGGTTTCAACATCACCGCCCGGCCACCCCCTCCTCACCCAGTCCAGTACCTGGGCGATTGTTTTGTCTGCCTTGGTTTTGGCAGCAATGTCAAGGGCAGTGATGGGAAGGTCCAATTGGGTGACCTCAAAGATAGCATGGATCGGTGCAGGATCCTCAGCTGGAGCAGGCAGGGGGCAGCGGCTGAGGGCGTCTGCGTGGGACAGTGTTTTACCTGGACGGTGTGTGAGTCTATACGAGTATGCCGCTAGGAAAAGAGTCCACCTTGTCATTCTAGGAGACAGGACTTGAGGGGTCTGTTTGTCACCAGCTAGTAGACCCAGGAGAGGCTTATGATCCGTGACCAGCTCGAAAAAGTGGCCAAAAAGAAATTCATGGAATTTCTTCACAGCTGCGACAGCTGCTAAAGCTTCCTTATCGATTTGGCTATAATTGCGCTCTGTTGCAGAGAGCGTCCTGGAAAAAAAAGCGATGGGGGCCTCGGAGCCATTGGGAAGCCTGTGGCTTAACACTGCCCCAATTCCAAAAGGGGATGCGTCCGCTGCTAACACTAATGGAAGGTTGGGGTCAAACTGAATAAGGACCGCCTCCGACGTGAGCAGTGATTTGACTGCGCGAAAGGCGGAGTCTTCCTTGTGTCCCCAATGCCAAGCCGATTTTTTATCCAAAAGTCTGTGTAGGGGTTCCGCCACAGATGCTTTATGGGGCAGGAACGACACGTAAAAATTCAATAGCCCCAGGAAGGCTTGCAGTTCCGCTTTGGAGGTTGGCGTGGGTGCCTCGTGAATTGCCTTAACCTTGGACTCCAGGGGGTGAATGCCTGAGGCGTCAATTTTATAACCCAAAAAGTCCACCTGTCTAGTGGCAATGGCACATTTTTCTTTTTTTAACTTGAGGCCATGCTGTCTGAACCTCTCTAACACTGCTCGAACTCTCTGGAAGAGTTGGGGTCTGTCCCTGGCTGAGACTAAGATGTCATCGAAGTAGGGTACTACACCAGGGAGGCCCTGCAAAATCCGCTCCATGAGGGATTGAAAAATGCCTGGGGCAACACTTACGCCAAATTGGAGACGCTTGCACCGGAAAGCACCCCTGTGGGTGACAATGGTCTGGAGTTCCGCTGTTTGGTTGTCAACAGGGAACTGTTGATACGCTTGAGACATGTCCAATTTGGCAAAAATGCTGCCAGGTTCAAAAGTGTGTAATAAATGCTGAATGACGGGCACTGGGTAAGCGCTAACTTGTAAAAACTTATTAATTGTGGTTTTGTAGTCCGAGCAAATTCTCAGGCTACCGTCTTTTTTGAGGGGTGTGACAATGGGCGTCTCCCATTTGGCGAAATCTGTTGGCTCAATGACCCCTTGTTTTAGTAATTTATCCAGTTCTGCATCTAATTTAGGCTGAATAGCGAATGGAACTCTACGAGGTTTTAGCCTGATTGGGACTGCTTGGGGGTCGACTGAGAATGAGATAGGGGTACCGTTATAACACCCCAGTTCATTGCTGAATACGTCTGAGTAGTC
>NW_020769405.1:2990076-3016665 GCF_900518735.1 Pseudonaja textilis
CCCAAAAAACCATTGAAGAATCTCTAATAGGGGAAAAACAGTCTAATGTCTCTAACGTTAATATACAAGCTACCCTACTATCCCTGCAAGAAGCAATATCTAAGATGCAAGAAATAATGATTAAGAATCACAATGAAACCAGAGCAGACATTAGTCAATTAAAAGATGAGATGGGAAAGCTTAAAGTGGAAATGAAAGCAGACTTATTCAAGGTGGAGGATAAGATAGGGTCCTTGCAACAAGCCATGGAGAAAAACGAAGTTAAGATAAGAGAAATAGAGGGTAGGGCAGAAAGGATGGAGACAAATTTTGAAAGGATAGAGAAGGAATTTAGAAATGTAACTAGAGAAACCGAAGACTCCCTGGTCCACCTTGAAATGGATAAAGCAATGACATATTTAAGATTTCAAAATGTAGCAGAAGCGAAAAATGAAGAACTAGAACAATTAATGGCAGAACTGTTGGCTGAATGGTTAGGGAAAGAAAAAGATGATCTAATCAAAGAATTTGATGAGGTGTATAGGGTCAGCACAAGTTATACTAGGCACCATAACTGCCCGAGAGAAATTCATATTCGTTTCACAAGGAAGTGTGTGAGAGACCTAATTCTTAAAATGTCCAGAGAAGAAACAATAACATTTAGAGGCAAAGAGATTACAATTCTAAAACAAATCCCAAGGAAAGTGAGGGTTATAAGACAGGATTATAAATTTTTGGCCAATTATTTAAATAAAAAAGAAATCCCTTTTAAATGGTTAATCCCGGAAGGGATGTTAATAACGTGGAAAGAGAGAAAAATCAAAATAGACTCTATAGAACAGGCCCAAGACTTTCACGATCAGTTAATAGGCATGGATGACCAATACACCAAGGAGGAAACTAAAAGGAAGCCACAGGATGAACGCAATCGCCATAGAAACCAAAAAGAAGGACTTCCTCAAAATTTAGAGAATGATAAATCACAACCAGGGAGAGAAGAACCAATCTCACAACAACAACAAGAAGGAAACCGAATTATCACTAGACAAAAAACTAAATAGTTCTAGATAAATGGAGATAGGAAAAAAACTCCTCTCCATCAATATAAATGGTTTAAATTCAACACCTAAAAGGAAAAGGATATTAACTAAATTAATTAGACAAAACGCCGACATTATATGCCTACAAGAAACACACATAACGAAAAAGGATGAAAGATATTTAATTTGCCCGAAACTTGGAAAACTCTTTACAGCACCAGCAGACAAACATAAAAAGAAAGGAATAGCAATATTTGTGAAAGATGATGTAAAAGCAGAACTAATCTGGTCAGATCTGGAAGGAAGAACTCTGGTTATACAAATTTGGATTAATCATATTACATTTTTATTGGTAGCAATATATGCGCCAAATGAAGAACAAGGGAAATTTTTCAAAGATCTTCATCAGAAAATAATAGGCTTCGAAAAAAGGAATATTTGCATGATAGGTGACTTCAACTCCATTGCTGATCATCAAAAAGACCATAGTAATGTGAATAAGAACAAGAAAGGGAAAAGAGAATTCTCTATGCCTTGTAAGGACATGATGAGAGAATTAAACTTAATAGACTTATGGAGGAAACTAAACCCAGAAGAGAAACAGTTCACATATTATTCAAATCCACATAGAATCTGGACTAGAATAGATATGGCCTGGATGGATGGGGAATTGGCCAATGAAATAAAAGAAATTAAAATTCTACCAAATGAATGGGCCGACCACAACCCAATACAATTAATTTGGAGAGATAGGAGAAAAACAAAGAAAAGATGGACACTAAATACCCAGTTAATAAGTGAAGAAGAATATATTAACAAGCTGAAAGAGGAATTAAATTATTTCCTAAAAGAAAATAATAATGAAGCAACTACAAAACAAAATATTTGGGATACAATGAAGGCAATTATAAGAGGAACGACAATCTCTTATAATGCCATGAGAAATAAAAGAATACATGCCCAACAAAATAAATTCCAACAACAAATTAAAGAATTAGAAATACAACTGCAAAAATCCCCTAAAAACCAGAGAACACAAAATCAGTTAATAACAATTAAACATAAATTGAACTTACTTGAACAGGATAAAATAGAGATTAACTTGAAAAGGTCCAAACAAAATTATTTTGAGCATGCAAATAAACCAGGAAGATGGCTATCCCATAAACTTAAAAAAGAGAAAGGAAAGAGATTGATACACCAATTAATGGATGAGAATGACATCTTACAACATGAGATAGAGAAGAAAAAAGATATCATTTACAACTATTTTCAAAGATTATATAAAAAGGAGGAAGTTAATGAAGACAAAATAAGAACTTATTTAGAGGAGACGAATGACAAGGTAATTGGAGAGGAATGGATAGAATTATTGAATAAAGATATTACATGGTCTGAATTGATGTCAGCAACGGAGAACCAAAGTAATAACAAATCTCCAGGACCAGATGGGATTCCGGCAGAACTATATAAAGCAATATTGGAACTAGTAGGACCACTGATGCTGGAAGTGTTTAATGAGGTACTTCGGGCAGCCAAGATGCCAGACTCGTGGAGGGGGGCGCTGATTTCGCTAATCCCAAAGGAGGATGCAGATCATAGATACATTAACAACTATAGACCGATTTCACTTTTAAATGCCGATTATAAATTATTTACTTCTATCATAGCTAATAGAGTAAAACAAGCTTTAAATTCACATATCCACGAAGACCAAAATGGATTTCTTCCGTTTCGACAAATAAAGAATAATTTAAGAACTGTTATTGATGTACTAGAATATTATGAAGCTCACCCGGAGAAACAATCCGCACTCATGTTTTTAGATGCTGAGAAAGCATTTGACAACTTAAATTGGCACTTTTTAATTCAAAAAATTTACAACATGAGCCTTGGCACTAAATTTGAAAACATTATAACAACAATTTACAATACACAACAGGCTAATATACTAATCAATGGCGAACAAACAGGTCCAATAAATATAGAAAAAGGTGTCAGACAGGGCTGCCCTCTCTCACCTCTTCTTTTCATTTTTGCCCTAGAATCTCTCTTAACACGAGTGAGGCAAAATTCTGAAATTAGAGGAGTCAGGGTCAAATCAGAAGAATATAAATTACAAGCGTTTGCTGATGATATGGTTTTCTTTCTGGAGGAACCCTTGGAAAAAGGATTTAATCTAATAAAAGAATTAGAACGATTTGGCACAGTGGCAGGATTAAAAATTAATAGAAAAAAGACAAAATTAATGACCAAAAATTTAACAGAAAATCAGAAGGAAGAATTAGAAGCAATGATGGGGATACAGGTAACAAAAAGGGTCAAATATTTAGGAATATGGTTAACTTCACAAGGTAAATCACTTAAAGAGAACAATTATGATAAATTACTTCAACAAACAAAGAAAGATTTAGAATCCTGGAATAAGCTGCAGCTATCCTTATTGGGCAGGATTGCTTCGATTAAAATGAATATATTACCAAAATTTCTTTATTTATTCCAGACAATTCCAATTAAGTTGCCAAAAAACTTTTTTGAAGATTTAAATAAGATTACACTCAACTTTATTTGGCAGGGGAAAAAACCTAGGATCAATGTAAAGGCTCTACAAGATGCGAAAAGTAGAGGGGGCCTAGCTCTGCCAAATTGGGAATTATATTATTCGGCAGCTATCCTATTATGGTTAAAAGATTGGGTGAACCTACGTAATAAAAGAACTTTAACATTAGAAGGGCATGACCTCCAGAGAGGGTGGCATGCCTTCTTATGGGAAGTGGGGAAACCCAAGCAGTCTTACTTTCATAGACACCTCATTAGGGACTCATTATTAATTAATTGGAAAAAAATATGCAAAAAACACTATTTAAAAATTCCGATCTGGCTATCAACAACGGAGGCAATGGTACACCCCAATAATTTGGACATAACAAAAATGATTAAATATAAAGATTTATTAGCTCCACAAGGAAAATTAAAAACTCGACAAGAATTACTAGAACAGGGATTTAAAATTGACCAAATTATACAAATTCATAGCAGATACAAACAAGATATAAAAGACTTTGGAATTTATAACAAACTGCAGAATCTAGATAAAATTTTACTAGGGTCAAACAAAAAGAATATATCCAAATTTTATAAATACTTACTGGAAGTAGAATTAGAACAGGAGATAGTCAAAGGGAACATGATAGCCTGGAGCAGGAATATCGGAAGAAGTATTACATTATCAGAATGGGAAAAGATTTGGAATAGAAATATTAAGATTACAAAATCGGCAGCATATAAAGAAAATACATACAAAATGTTTTATAGATGGCACTTGCCCCCTTCGAGGTTAGCGAAAATGAACCCAAACACTAGTCCAAAATGCTGGAAATGTAAAAGCATAGAAGGAACTTACTTTCATATGTGGTGGTCTTGCAAAGAAACTCAGAAATATTGGCAAAAAATCAGAAAATGGTTGGAGGAGATAACCAAAGAACAAATCAAATACAAACCAGAGTTCTTCCTACTAGGGATCTCTGATAAACATTTACCTAAAAAGATGAAATATGTAACAATTCATATCCTAACTGCGGCCAGATTAGCATTCGCCCAATGCTGGAAATCACCCTATATACCTACAGAACAAATGGTCATCCAGAAAATATGTGATTGTGCAGAAATGGATAAATTAACTATAGCACTTAAAAATAAAGAGTCTTCAACATTTTATGATAATTGGAACTCTTGGTATAATTGGTTACTTCAGAGATAAACTGCTTAATGAACAATGGGTAATTTAAGCATAGATATTGACAAGATGTGTGTATTTAAATTAAGGTAGGAGAATTGGATCTTGCAGACTGTCAAAAAGGATATCTGTCTGCTTTTAAATGTATTTTCTTTTTTCTCCGTTTCTTTGTTTCTTTCTTTCTTTACATCTCTTTTTCTCTTCCTTTTTCGGTTTGTAAGACCGAGCGTTTTTTTTTCTTTTTTTCTTTTTCTCTCCCTTTTGTATATGTAATGTCGATATGTTTTTAATTGTAAATTCAATAAAATTTATTTATTAAAAAAAAAAAGAAAGTGCAGGAAATAATGTTATTTGGGTTGTAACTGACCTTTTTTCAAAACAGGTTCATTTTGTACCCTGCCAAAAGATCCCAACAGCCAAGGCAAAGATGTTTTTAATACACATTTATCACCTCCATGGAGCTGCCCAATGGATTATCTCAGATAGGGGTGTACAATTCACATCCACATTTTGGTAGGCGTTTTTAAACCTATTAGGCTCCACCCAGGGGTTGTCCTCATCCAATCATCTGAAAACTAATGGCTCAATAGAGAAAGCTAATGGCGTATTAGAACAATATTTAAGATGCTTTATTAATTACCAACAGGACAATTGGAATGACCTTCTTCCTTTTGCAGAGGTAGCATACAGTAACTCGGTCCACAGTAGCTTTGGTTTCACCCCATTCCAGGTAGCCACAGGACAAGAATTCAACCCCATGCCAGAGCTACCTACCAAGGAATCTGAAATTCCCTCCCTTAAGGAGTGGATAAATAATTTGCAAACCACTTGGCCAGTGGTCAGACTAGCCTTACAAGAGGCTAGACCAGCTTTTAAAGCTCAAACAGACAAAAAACTCGGTGATCCTAAACCATTCAAAGTTGGGGATCACGTATATTTGTCTACAAAGTTCCTAAAATCATTGCAACCCTCTAAGAAACTGGGACCTAAATTCATTAGCCCATTTTCCATCTCCAGAATTATCAATCCTGTTACCGTAGAGCTTCTACTTTCCAAAACACTTAGACAAGTACTTAGACAGGTTCCACTGTAGCCTACTCAAATCAGAGATCACTTCAAAACTTAACCCCTCCCCCTTTCCCACACCTCCAACTCTCATTATGGTACATGGGGAACAACATTTTGAAATTAAAGATATCCTTGATTCGCACTCACCGTGGATCCACACAATATTTAGTAGCTTGGAAACACCTTCCCCCCTCACAAAATGAATGGGTACCCAAACTACATGTAAAAGCACCCACATTGCTATGGAAGTTCCACCTGAAATACCCTCGAAAACCATCCTAAGTTGTAAATGTAACACATGTTTTATGTCTTCCAGGTGGATTTCTCAACTTTTTTGAGGATGGCAATATGTCAAATCCATGTATCTGCCATTCTTCAATGGAAGAAGAAGTGGGGGGGGGAGTTGGTACAAGTAATCCTTTTTGATGTAACTTGTATAATTTGCACATGATATACAACTGGGGACTGGAGCCCAGAGGCCTGGAAATTTGTCACTTCTTGGAGAGATAGCAAGAGGAGAAGGGCCATAAAAATTCCAGCTCTGAAAGAAACTTCCTGGGAAACTTATAGCAACTATGTTCTCAGAAAAAAGGGGGGGATTAACATGTTTCTTCTTTGTATTGGTGAAATCCACATCAGACTAAGGGGAGGGGTTCTAACTTCCTTTATCTATGTTGTATGCCTGGAGGCATATTAGACCCTGCTTTGACTATTACCTGGATAAAGAATTCCTTTTGAAATACCCAGTTTTCAGAAGTTCATTCTTATTGTTTGAAGGGGAGAGAGTCTGGGCCTTACACTGGGGTTAATCTTATGCGCGTGCGAAGCCTGAGATTACTGAACTGGTTGTTACACTGGCAGCATACAACTACTGATACTGTATCATACCAACATGCTCCTAGAAAGTCTGTTAATTAAACAAATACACCAAAGTTATGTTTAACTATCTTTTGAATAGGAAATTCTCCTGACCTGGTTTATAGAAACAGAGAGACAAATGAAAACAATTAATTACATAGTGAAAACATTAACAGGGAAAGAAAGAAAGAGGAAGAATACTAAGATATCAGTTCTTAATCTATAGACTACTGGTGTAATAGTTAGAAGAAATATCCTTCTGGGTTTGGTTCCAAGTGGGGAAGAAAGACACTGGAAATATGGTGACTGCTTGGAAAGATGGTATATTGATGAATAGGATGGGTTCCTGGGCAGAAAAAAGGGAAGAGATGCTGAGAGTCCCTTGGTTTTATGCTCTCTGTTGGGATTTGAATTTGGCCCATTACAAAGGTGTGGGACTGAGTTTCTGCCTCTCTGAGTTTCTACTTTTCATTTTTAGGGGAAATATTCTGCCTTTTTAGTATATCCTAAAATATTTCATTTTTCTAGGAGAGGGGTGGGTTTTAACTTCCAATACTCTCATTGTGTTCATTTGTTTGTTTGTACCTTCAAGTAAGCCCAGACAGTACACTATATTGCAATCAATGTACCTAAAACCCACTAGTTAAAAAATGTATTAAAAAATCTAATACCCATTTAAAATTAAAATTTCCACAATGCTCAGAGCAGGTTTATTTGCAAAGTTGTGGCCATTGTAACATCTCCATGGTTATAGGATTGTGATTTCCAATTCTCCTTGTCAGCTTCCACAAACAAAGACAATGGGGAAGTTAGCAGGAAATTAGAAGTCACTGCTGCTCCCAATGCTTTGTGGCCAACTTGGTATCTTTCTTTTTATCTTTTTAGGTAAGTAAATATTGACTTATTATTGAAGTTTGTTTGCTAGTACAATAATTTTTCTATTTATAGTATATACTTTTCTTAGATGATGACCAGACCATCCAGCAATGGGATAAAAAATATGGTTGAACTAAAATCTAATGTTCATTCCGGTTATGTTAGATTGCATTATCTTTCTCTAAGTTTGAAGTATCATTAGTATGTACATTTCTATGCTTGTGCAATTAAGCAATGTTGTAGATGTCCTGTATTGGTGTTTGGAAAGATTTGGATGAAGAACATCAGGATTCAAATGAACCCTGGCAAGAGTGAGTGGCCTTGAGTTTTTGGACCTTTTGATTCTAGGACTATACCATCTTTGGTGGTGGATAGGGTTGTACAATTCTTGTGTGCATCCTCCTAGATCAGACATGTCAAACTCAAGCCTGCAGGTCAGATCCCACAATACGTTTTTGTCGGTCTCTGCCAAGAACTGGACCTTTTAATCAATAAACCAGGCTACTTACACTTGTAGTGTTGTAATTGTAGAGTTTATTGCTGTATTCCCAATCATGGCTAAGAGCTTCAACAATGGATAATCATGAAAAGTCAGCATTGAAAATAGTTAACTCCCAGTATTGTTTGATCTGCCCAATTACCTAAAATCCTCCCCACCCTAATCTGCCCATTACCTAATTATCCACGCCACCACCCTGTGCCTAATTAAACCACACCTAAGCTAATATTACATTCCTCCCTCCACCCTGCCTCCCATTAGTATCCCAAATAACAATTATCAATTCTCCTCAAACCCAGCACTGTGTTAAAGACAAATTCACCTACAACTCTACAGTTCAAAGAGGCATCCATCTGTATTATCTAAGCTCCAAGGCTGCAAAAGAGGCTGCAGCCCTCCTTCACTCCGAAACTGATATCTGTATTATCTGAGCTGCAAAAGAGGCTGCAGCCCTCCCTCACTCCGAAACTGACATCTGAGATACACAGCTCCAAGGCTGTGAAATATCACCCGCAGCCCTCCCTCCCTTGTCTGCTGGTCTGGATTGGCTGCCAAGCTGCAATGTCAGGATCAAAATGAAGATCAGGGATTCACAGCACTGAGGAAGCCGATGCTGCAAGTTCTGATCGGCTGCCAAGCTGTGTAATGTTGGGCTCCGGGATGCTGGTAAGATGTAGAGCCCGACATGCCGCCCCCTCTACCATGGTTCTTCCTGGAAGGCAATTAACAGAATTAATAACATTCTTACAATAGTTTTCATCCCTCCTCCCCTCCCACATTAGTAGGACGTTGCTGATGAAATAGTCTGCAGTTTTGGAGCTGACACATCTGCAGAAATCACCCAGGAAGTGTCTGTTACTGGATATCCTTTCCATTCCCCAGGTATTGTAGGACCCCTTGTCATCATTGGGAATCAAGGATGTCCTCTACTTCATAGTAATCATCTCTAATAGGTCCTGGGTATTTTAAGTGAGGTTCAAGCCATGACATGTCTGCAGGTTTAAGCAGGCTACTGTGAAAAATAGGATGTATTCTTTTGAACCTTGATGGTAACTGTAAACGAACCATAACTGGATTAATCACTTGAAGTATCCGAAAGGGATCAATATATTTCGGGCCTAGTTTTTTACATGGTAACCCCAGGTTAATCTATTTTGTAGATAGATATACCCATTTCCCTACTTCTAATACAGACTGCTCAGACTGTTTCTTGTCTGCATATTTTTCATACATTTCTGTTGATTTGGCCAATGCATCCTTAACCGCTGTCCATCGAGCTTATATATCTCCAATCCATTTAGTGGCCATGATTGGTTCATTATGTGGCCACTTTGGAATAGGAATAAATTCCATCTTATTCACTATATGAAAAGGAGTATATCCAGTACTGTTATGAACAGTACTATTGTAAGCTATTTCCGCAAATGATAACATCTCAACCAATTTGTTTGCTGATAAGTTATAAATAAAGCATCATAAATATTGCTCGATAGCAGCATTAGCTCTTTCTGCCGCTCCATTAGTACATGGGTGATACAAAGTACTTAATCCTTGTGACAAGCCAATAAGTTGAATAAATTCCTTCCAGAATCGAGCGGTGAATTGGACTCCTCTATCTGAGATTATTTGTTTGGGTACTCCATGCAACCGATATACATTTCTTATAAACAAATCAGCTAATCGTTTTGCTGATGGTAAACCTTTACAGGGAATAAAATGAGCTTGTTTTGAAAACAAGTCAATCACTGTCCAAATAACTGTATATCCTTGGTTTTCTGGTAGATCTACTATGAAGTCCATTCCAATATCTTCCCCTGGTCTTGTGGGTTCTGCTACTGTTTGTAATAATCCCGAAAGCTTTCCAATTCTGATTTTGGTGGTTGCACACACTTTCCTTTCACATATTTTTCAATATCCATTCTTATAGATGGCCACCAAAACTGTCTTTTAGCTAGATGTAAGGTTTTGAGGAAGCCTTAATTGTTTGTTTGCTTGTTTGTTATCATGACATTTCAATACAATAGACCGTAGTATTTTGGGTACATACATCTTTTCCGCTCGCCAGGCTATGCCATGGATCTTTTGCTAGTACTGCTGGAAGGTCCATTGTGAGAATCTAGTGGGAGGTAGACAATCGGTCCCTTCCTCACTGAAGATTTCTGCTAAATCTTCATATTCATAAGGATATGTAGATTCCTTAATAGTTTGTTCATTGTCTTGGAGTATCTTAACAGGTGTGTCCCATGGCTGATCATTTTGTAATGGCGCTGGACCTATGGCCAAATGTATCTTGCAAAAGCTTCCTTCCCACTTAATCATTGGCCAGCCAAGCCAACCCTAATATTAAGGTTTCAATCATATGGGGCACCACCGCCAATGATATCCACTCCCTGTGTTCACCCATCACCATTTTAATATATTCAGTACGATGTGTAGCATGAACCCCCCACCAATAAAGACTCACCCACCTGTTCAAATTTAATTGGATTAACTAATCATATCACTCTGAGCCCTAATTTTTCCATCACTGCCTGGGATATCAAACACTGGAATCAATCAAAGCACCCAATTTAATCCATCGATGTGTTCATCTATTCCATAGTGTGACAGGTATTATGAATGGACGTATAGTCATACTTACCATTGGATCGTCACCAGCCACCTCTTCTGTTTCACAATCCTTTTGCTTAGATATGGGATGCTCAACTGGGTTTTCACTATCCACCACCCTTGCAATGGGTTTACTAGTCATCTGGACCATTCCAGAATTGGCCAACCTTTAGATGGTGATCTTCCTGTCCTTAAAGTTGATATATCTTGAGATGTATGTGGTGTTGATAAAGGTGGTATAGGGCAATCTAAAGCTCAATGTCCAGGTAAGTTGCACTGAAAACACTTAAACATTTCTCTAACACCTTGATTCTGACCTGGAGGTATGCCCTGTATTCTGCTTTTTTGTCCTTGGGGCGGCATTTTACGTACCCCTGATATGTTGTCCTGTTTAGAACCCAACTTGCATAAGCCAGTATCCAATTCCATTGTAGTTTGGTACCATTCTTGTAGTGTCCTTAGTGTCTTGTAGTGTCCATTCTTGTAGTGTCCGCTATACAAACAAACCTGACCTAATTTATAATCTAGCCATCCCTAAACAAATGGATTAGCAATCATTCAGGCCATGCTGTTATTTTCCCAGCTAGTCTTCAGAATTGCTGCACATATTCATGAGCAGGTCGACCTTTTTGTTTTATTCCCAATAGCTCATCTTCTGCTTGCTGTTCTGTGAATTTATCTTTGAACCTAGCTCTCAGAGCCGCCAAGAAAACTCCAATATTGCATAATGCCTCTGATCTCTGGCGGTGCAGATCTGCTGCCCAGTCATTTGCTTCCCCCTGCAACATGCCTGTAACTGCTATGACCATTGCCCAATGGGATGGGTACAATGTCCATATAAATCAAAATGAGTTTTGACTTGCCCTAAAAAAATGGCCACCTTATTGGCATGTCCATCAAACACCACATTCAGGGGAGAGGGTCTCCACCTCCCCTGTAATGGCCCACCCCATGATATCATGTTAGTCCCTTCTCTCTGGTCCCCTTCCATACTTCATCTAATTCCAGGTTCACGTTCAGACTCTACCCTGTTGTATCTGAAGACTTAACATCCTTGGGTCTACTACTATCCCGCTGGGATGTACTATAGATACTTCCTAATCCTAACCTTGAATGTTCCAGACCACTATCTGTATTTATGTCATGTAAACCCATGGGGCTGGAATTATATAATGGGTCCCAGACTGAAACAGAACTATACCTCGTAGGTCGCGACTGCCTCATTGGTGAATCCCTAACAGTCATTTTGCCAAATTGTAAACATAGCATATGCAGGGTTTTGCTCCCAGGAACAGTCCATCTACTATCCTCCTGACCTTGCCATCTTTTCACCTTCCACTCCGGTGTTTGTGGTTTGTCCCTCTCAATATCTTTATGTCCTACCCCTATTTCTTGAGGCAGACTCAATTTTACTCCTTTCTTTTCTTTGAGAATTTTGGGATGGACCACTAATGGTTCAGGTGTTATCACAGGATGTTCCTCTTCATTCTCCTCTTCTTGCTCTAAGTGACTTTTGGTGTCTACGCAGCCCTCCACAGCCTCCTCAGCAGTCTCTTCCACTGTCCATGTTGGATCTGTCCCTTCTGCCATTCTCCCCTTTCCTACTATCAAAAATTAATGTAGGCGGAATCAATAGGAAAATAAGGCAATGCTAACTTTCTTTCAGTCTCTGCCAAGAACTGGATCTTTTAATCAATAAACCAATAATGTTTTATCTACCCTGCCCAATTACCTAGAATCCACCCCACCCTAATCCTCCCATTACCTAATTATCCATGCCACCACCCTGTGCCTAATTAAACCATGCCTAAGCTAATATTGCTTTCGTTCCTCCACCCTGCCTCCCATTAGTATCCCAAATAACAATTATCAGTACACCTCAAACCCAGAACTGTGTTAAAGCCAAATCTGCCCACAGCTCCACAGTTCAAAGAGGCATCCGTCTGTATTATCTGAGCTCCAAGGCTGCAAAAGAGGCTGCAGCCCTCCCTCACTCCAAAACTGACATCTGAGATACACAGCTCCAAGGCTGTGAAATGTCACCCGCAGCCCTCCCTCCCTTGTCTGTTGATCCAGATCAGCTGCCAAGCTGCAATGTTAGGATCAAAATGAAGACCGGGGATTCACAGCTCCAAGGCTGTGAAACATCATTGGCAGCTGTTGCTGCAAGTTCAGATTAGCTGCCAAGCTGTAATGTCTGGTTCCAGGACACTGGTAAGATGTAGAGCCCAACAGTTTTAAACTGGCCTGCGGGACAGTCTGGAGATAGCAAGGGGCTGGCCCATACCACCTCAGCCCTGACCCACCCCAGCCCAGCTGGGTGCTCCCCCTGGGTGGGTGTACAGGAGGTGGCAAGCACAGGGTGGCTGGTGGTGCCTGGCAGCAGCTGCACCTCGTTGCCCCCTTGGCTGCTCATTGGTCAGCAGCAACAACCAGCTGGATGTGAGCTGAGGGTGTCCAATAAGCCACACTCTGTCCCACCCTGCCCCACCGGCATTGCACTTATGTATCTCAGGGCTCTGCTGCCCACACAGTGCAGGTGAGTCTGAGTGCCAGGGCCATTAGGCCCTTTAAGCAGCAGGTGGAAGCAGAGGCGTGGGAAGTAGGCACCCAATCCAGCTCATTGGATGCACTGGGTGGCCATCCATCCTATCCTAGCTGCCCAGTTGTGGACAATTGAAGACAGACAGTGGGGCCGTGGTGAGGCAGCCTAGCTGGTCAATGTCACTGCCATGTTGTGACCCACTCGGCCTCTGCCATCCCCCTCATCCTTCAGCTCCAGCCGCACATATGGGATGAGCTTCCTGCCCACCACTATATCTCTGATGACCCTGGTGAACGGAAAGGGACAGGAGTTCCTGTCCCCAAGAGGCAGCCAGGATTCCTTTCCCTGCTTTGCTTGCCTGAGCACAGCCCTGGAGCTGTCCTCTGCTGGAGTTGGGATATTGTTTGAGACCTGTCTTCCAATCCTGCCTTCCATCCTTTGGCCCACTGAGCCTCCGTCCGTGGAGTAACTGGACATGTTCTGAGTTCCTCAGTGCTCAAAGTCATTCTGATGCCTCCCGAATCCCATCAGCAGGTCAACCACTGAAGGAGTCATTTAAGCAAGGAGGTTGAGGAACCCTGGGAGGTTCTTATCCTAACCAGCGCTTGTAGGTACCATCCTCCTTGGGCTGCCCAGATCAGAAAATTAACTTCTCAGAAGGCTAAAATCTACTTTTATTGAGATTGGCTGCAGTAATCAATTTTTTCAAATTGTTGAACCTTCTTCTAATCCTCCTGTGAATCAGAGAAGCGGTTGCCTGAGCCACTTCCAAATTTTCTCTTGTAGTTCTGGGTTTGAAAAATCCTTCAGTCTCTTTTGCGTAAGAAAAGGGTTGTCCACTGTCAGTTGAATGAGCCATGCCCACCCAGCCACAGCTACCCAGCCATTCCCATTTGCCCTTTGAGGGTAACCATAATGCTGATCCAGCCCTAAATGAAATTGAGTTTGATACCCATGTCCTAGATTCATGACTCTAGAATGTCCTAGATTCATGACTCTAGAATGGTTGCAATGATTTCATGAATTATTGTGTTATCAGGACTCAAATAGTATTTCATGCACATCAATGGAATGAGTCTGTAATTCCTGTCTCTGTATGTTACTGGCAATGGTGGGATTTTTGTGCATTCTGTTAAGGAAAACTGACTTACTACAACTGCAGCATTGCAAACAGGGTGGACTGGATGTGGTAATGTGTAGAGTTCTCCATTTCCTTAGGCTACACAAATGTGGCAATTGAACTGACTCAGTTTTTTCACATTATATTTTTATTTCTATGATCACATATTCTTAAATCATGATTTAATTTTCATAAGTTAAGGTAGCCTTTGTCAATCATAAGCTAAGGCATCATTTGTCAATTCATAAGCTAAGGTAGCCTCCAGGGCCTGTCTCAAAAATATAAGATTTCTGGATTTACAGTATAGTCCATCTGGTGGGCTGCCCCTTGGCAGCATATTTCTTCTGAGTTTGCTAAATGGTCATTGTTTTTAAAACTGACACTGCTTCTAGTGTAGGACAACTGTAAAATTTAAATGCTTCTCTCTTGACCTCTTCATTTATATGAACATTTAATTACTTTTTAATCCCTTAGGACTTTTATTTATGTACTAGGGGTTTTTAAGGTCTAAGGTACCCTCTTTCGTGTTTTACCAATCCAAAAAATAAGACTTAGCTTGATTTTACAGGTGCATCCAATATATGGCCTACCCCCCAAATAAACCCTAGTTAAGATCCCACCCACTCCATTACACCTGGTTGCACAAGGTGGAGCAAGGTACACAGATAAAAATCAAGCTAGGACAGGAATGGGTGGATGGAATGCCCCACATCTGCTTCCCTTAGGACCCATGCAGCAACTGCCAGCTCTGAGATCAGCTGCTACAAGAGAAAATGTGAACAGTGAAGGGGGTGAGGGAGTTGAACAGTTCAAGGTTATTTAGTATGTTGCATTCAAAAATTCCAGCTGCAGTTAATTGGTTCTCATGATTTATGAAGTATAGTAAGTGGGAGGAGAGAGGGTGGAATTTGTGAGATGCACTGGGAATGAGTTCAGTTTTGGAAATTTCCATAGTGTACCAGAGCTGTTCCTAATAAATAATTGGAGATTATGCTTGTCTGGAGTGATTGGTTACTATGGATAATTTCTGGATGCCTAACATTTATTTCCAAAACTCAGTTTTTCTTTTCTAAAGGGGTTTGAGGTGACACCTCAGAGATTTTTTCCCAGAGATGGAGAAAAATCAACTATCAGCTGACATTAAAGATGAACAGAAGGGAGCTTGCGGGGGTGGGGGTGGGCTCTGGAACACTAGCTGGATCTGTCAGCCCCTGTTTGGAGGAAATGATGGATGCCTTCATAACGGCAGAGGAGGAAAAAGATCTGAGAACCAAGCCAAAGTTTTTCAGTTCGGAGAGAAGTTGCAACCCAGATTTAAATGAACTGCCTGAAGAAAAGTCCTTCTCCAGCCCTATGCATATAGCTATTGAAGCAGAGTTGGGGGAAGAGAGACAAATTGAGTCAGAATTCTCTCAAGATGACATTTCCAAGATTTATTTTGGGAGTCCATCAATGGTGGATTTACAACAACAGTTCCAGAGAGTAAAATTGACAGGCTCGGTCTCACAGCCTGTCTGGATGAGCTGGAGCCTGACACAACCTATTTTCTCTTATCCAAGTATCATGAAGGATGAGAAAATTACACAGATGCCAGCTGGAGAGGCCCAGTGAGAGGTGCTGACTAATGTTGCAGCCTCCAAGGCAATCCCTTCATTCCCCAGAAGGAAGATTACCCCTTGCAGAAAGTATCTTTCCAGGGTGGGGATTTTATCCAGGCCAGGGGTGGATTCAGTGCCAATGGCTGCCAGCAGTGACAAAGGCCTGGTCTGAAGGGGGGGTTGCCCAGGCAGCATACAGCAGTCACTCCCCCTCCACCCAGGCAGGGAACCAGGCTACATCCATCATGGCAACCACAATTGTAACCCCAACCTGGAGCAAGGCTACAGGGACCCCTATTCCAGAGAGGCACCACCCAGCTAGGCTTCAGGGGCCCTGCCCAGCCTAGATACACTGCCCACCCGGCTCCTTTCATTCCAGTTCAACCTGCAGGTGCCTGGCATGTACCACCTCCCCAACCATGACCCAGGCCAGACCAAATACCATTTAAGGCCATATTCGATGGCCGCCATGAACATTTCAATTACTTCTTCACTCAAATCCAATCCCATATAGGACAATTTGGGGATCAATACGCCACAGAGTGTGATTTGGTTACCATAACAGATGGGATGAATGAAGGGGATGCTTCAGACTGGGTGGCCCAACTACACAACAAACAAGCCCCCAAATTACACAATGTCAATGGATTTATTCGATTATTAAGGCTCAGATTTGAAAATCCAGATAGGGTAGCAGAGAATGAAGAGAAGTTAATGGAAATGAGAAAAGGCAAGCGACCCTTGTCAGACTTTATTTGGGACTTTAAAAGGGTCGCAAGCCACCTCATGGATTGGCCTGAAAGAATGACTTTACACTACTTTAAAAACACCATTGATCCAGAAATAAAAAAGGCCTGTGACATTAGGGGAATATCAGAGACCTTGCAAGCATGGTATGCCACTGCCCTCAGCTTAGACCACAGCATCAACCCACACAGAAAACCCTTTTTGGTGGCCTTGCCTAAGAGAATTGTGGCTAGGAGACTGCTGACCAGACCAGCCGAAGCTGCTCGTACCTGACCCAATAGGATGCTAAAATGTTACTGCTGTGGCTAAGATGGCCATAGAGCAGCCGACTGTCTGGCTTCTGCTCCTGTACCTCAAGCACCACAGTTGAAGTCTAGTATGGCTGGTAGAGGTCAGAAAAGTCAAGGGAGACCTCCGGACATTAGCTGGTTTGTAAGACACAGCTGGGAAAGTCCCCTCTATGCAAATGGGAGCAAAGGACCACCAGACCGACACCACGTCCCCGGGAACCCGACCTGCGAAGATGACCCAATGGTGACTGATCCCATCATACCTTTTACAGTCAAGGTCAAGTTAGTGGTACTGAACATGGGGGAAGCCAGGGAGTTAGACAGTTATTGATACTGGGTGTTCTAGATGCCTTATCAGACTCCCTATTGTTGAACAATTGGGCATAAAGACTAACCCACTAAAACGTCCAATCAGATTTGAGCAAGTGGGTGGGACATTAATTGGGGGGACTCTAGCCACCCAAATGACAGAATTGATCAAGATGGAATTAGGCCCTCATCATGAATTCATACGCTTCATAGTGGCTCCCAGGATGTCAGAATCAATCATATTGGGTCTTGCTTGGCTAGACAAATGGGCCCCTACAACCAAATGGGAGGATGGATTCAGGAAAATTCTCATTGGACCAGACCCATTGCCCCCTCTTCCTCCCACAACAGAACCACCAGTCGACTTGAAACCAACGCCTGAGCCGGCATCCACAGCATCCCATCTTCTACCAGATAACCCCCAATTACCCAACCAATACAAAGACTTGGCTAAAGCATTCAGTGAGGAAGATGTAATGTTTTACCTCCCCATCGAGCCACTGATTGCGCCATAGAATTAGAACCTGGGGTGAAACTACCAAAACCAAAGACAACCCTACCTTTACTGAGAAGGCAGTTCTGGTGGCCAAAACTGAAACCTGACATTGAGGACTATGTAAAAAGTTGCTCAATTTGTGCCACAATCAAACACAGAATTGGAAAAAACCCTGGCCTTCAACTGACCCAACTGTGGGAAGAAATTTCAATGGACCTTATTGTGGAATTACCCAAGAGTGAAGGGAATATGATCATTTGGACTGTAATTGACATTCTCTAAACAGGCCCACTTTATAGCCTCCAATTTCTGAAGTCCATTGGGTTCTCCCAATGATTATCCTCAGCTTTCCATCCAGCCTGTAACACCTATCTTTTTCATCAACACTGGAATGGACTTTGTCCCTATGCCAGAGTTACCTGGACAACCTCCTGCATCCATATCCCTAACAGAATGGATGAATTCATTAAAGATAGGGTGGGAAGATACAAGAAAAGCTTTGACCGAAGCTGCAAAAAATTATAAAAAACAGGCAGATAAACATCGATCCCTTCAACCGCCCTTTAAAGTGGGAGACAAAGTATATTTTTCAACCAAGTATCTTAGGTTGAAACTGCCCGGTAAGAAACTGGGGCCAAAATTCTTGGGTCCATTCCCAATTTCAAAAATAATCAATCCAGTCACTGTCCAATTAAGTCTTCCTCGACTATTAGGGAAGGTTCATCCAGTATTCCATTGTAGTTTACTAAAACCAGCTGTTACATCAATGATAAGACCAGTACCAATCGCTCCCCCTGACCCGTTAATGGTACAGGGGGAAACACATTATGAAATTAAGAAAATTCTCGATTCTAGAATACACCGTGGACGATTGCAATATTTGGAAGGGATACCCTCTCTCAGATACTAGTTGGGTAAAGAGTTGGGATGTCCATGCTGATCAATTGGTTACCCAATTACATGAGGACTTCCCCCATAAACCGAAGGATCCTTGTGGAGGGGGAGAGGGTTAAGGACAATGTATCTGTTTTGGTTGTTTTTCTTTTAGGAGAAGTTTTCAAGGGGGGATGCCTGTCAGCTCTGAGATCAGCTGCCATGAGAGAAAATGTGAACAATGAAGGGGGGTGAGGGAGTTGAACAGTTCAAGGTTATTTAGTATGTCTCATTCAAAAATTCCAGCTGCAATTAATTGGTTCTTGTGATTTGTGAAGTATGGTAAGTGGGAGGAGAGAGGGTGGAATTTGTGAGATGCGCTGGTAATGAGCTTCAGTTTTGGAAATTTCCATGGACGTACCAGAGCTGTCCTAATAAATCAATTGGAGATTATGCTTGCCTTGGAGTGATTAATTACTATGGGTAATTTCTGGATGCCTAACACCAACACTTGCTCCACCTTGCAGACCCACTTCTTCTGTGGCCACTTGCTGCCGCTTGCACGCATTGCCTCCAGCCTCTATTTGCTGTCAGAGGCCTTCAGGTTGCTTTGGTTGCCTTTGCAACCAAGTAACAAACTCTGGATTGACACGCATGGCACCACCCCAGCCACCGTTTTGTCATCAGAGTCCTTTCCAAAGGAAAGGACTCTGAAGGTGAAACAGATGCTGGGGGTGCCATGCACATCAATCCAGAGCTCATTTCTTGGCTGCAAAGTCCTTTCCTGATGGCCCCTAATGGCAAAATGGAAGCCGGGGAGTGCCATGGTGGCAAGCAGACATAGAAGAAGTGGGCTGGCAGTGGCCACATGGGCCATTTGTGCTGCTGCCGCAAGGTGACACAGTGGAAAATATATCCCCTGAAAATAAGACCTAATGCCTCTTTTGGAGAACACAGTAGTGAAATAGGACATCAGATGTTTTGGAGCTTGCTTGATGCATGCTTGGCAGTAGATATTAGTCTATTAATATAGATTCAGTAAAATGAAAAATACACTGAGAAGCAGTTATACACAAGTTACACACAAGATGAATAACTTGTTTTATGGAGATTTTCAATCCCCACATCATGGTTGTCCCAAAGGTCTTTTCCAAAAAGCACCAGACTTTTTTCTGTTCAGTTCAGCTTCTTCACACCTTAAAAAGCTTCTTGGATGAGAAGCAAAACATTTTCAAAAGAAAATGGAAGGAAGTTTTGAAAAAGGTACCTTTTGAAAAAGCACCTTTAGGACTTCCATCTTCTTTTACAGTGGATACATCTTATATTCAATTCTTGCTCTACAATCACAACATAACATCCATTTAAAAAAATAATCTATAAATAATACTAATCATCAAATCATATGTCATGATTTCATTTTTTTCTGTTTCATGAAAAAAAAAATCCAAACAGGGTTTCCAATTGGTATTAAATATAGCTATGGAAAAAAATATGTTTTTTCTCTAATCTGAGCCATCAATTTTACCATCCCAGCCAGCTCTTACCATTTTTATGAACCATTCTTCTATTGCAGATACCATTAAATCCTTGAAGTGTTGGGTTATAGAAATCTTGCTGCTGTTATCATATAAAAAGGACAAAGTAGCATGTAATTTTTCCAAATTTTTGTCTATCAACCCTAACAAAAATTAACCTATGCATTTCAGTCTAACAATTTTTAGCTTTTTTATAAGTCCACCAAAAGTGGTAAAAAGTCCCTTCTTGGTGTTTATGTTTGAAGTTTCACCAATAATCTATACATCTTTTTTAAAAAGTTCTCTTTTAAGATTGTAACACAATGTAAATTTCACTCCCTTTGTCCACATATACTCCCACTGCTGTATTTGTATATAATACAAATGGATCAGAGGTGGTATTCAGCAGGTTCTGACCAATTCTGGAGAACCGGTAGCAGAAATTTTGAGTAGTTCAGAGAACAGGCAAATACCATCTCTGACTGGCCCTGCCCCCATCTATTCTCTGCCTCCTGAGTCCCAGCTGATCGGCTGGGTCTTCTTTTGTTGACCTGAACAGGAGAACGGAGCTGGAAAGCAGGTTAGTGGGATGGGGAGGGAATGGGGATTTTGTAGTAACCTTCCCCCTGGAGTGGGGTAGGAATAGAGATTTTACAGTATCCTTCCCCTGTCACACCACCCAACCCACGCCACAGAACCAATAGTAAAAAATTTTGAATCCCACTACTGAAATGGATGGATGTGAATATTAAATATTTAGTCCATTTATCATACAGTCTTTAATTTGTTGGTCTTCTGTTTTTACTTTTGACAAAACTTTGTACATTTTAGCAATAAGATGTTTATCACTTATACGTTATGTCTCACCTTTCCAATGAGGATGGAAAGTCTGACAAAATACAAGCAGGCAAGAAGATTCAGTAGTTATAGAGTTAATTCTTTGAAGCAGGCAGTATCACACACGCTGCCTGCCAAGTCTGATAAGATAAGAGCAACATAAATCACAAAGTCTTTCAGGAAACAGACTGCACCGAAGCTCCACAGAAAAACTCACACTAAATTAACATGTTGTTCCGAACAAGTTCACAGAGTGAACACACCCACTTGTATTCTCTGTGGGGTGTGTCAGTCCCTCATCTCAGTCTCTGATTCATCCTTTCATTCTACATTGCAATTTACACTTTTGCCTGTGCCGTTGCCTCGCATCAAGCCAACATTCCTCAGCTTGATCCTCAGTCAGAGGCTCTGATACGCTCTCCTGATTATCTGCTGACACCTGAGGCACAATCAGGGAGGAAGGTTCTGCCGAAGAGGAAAGTCCTGGGGAGGAAGGCAATTCCAAACCTCTAACAAAGCAGGCTCAAACCTCAGAGCCAAGTCCTCCTCTTCGTCATTGTCCAAGTCCTTGACCTCTGACAAAGCAGGCTCAACACTATCCCTCACCGCAGGGCCCATTCCCCGAGTTTGACGATCTGGACATGGTTTCAATGAAAACTGTTCATGGAATCTCCGGATAAGGTCCAGGGCGTGGACCGTGGAAGCATCCACCCAGGAAAGAGCCTCTGGTCCATCCCCCAATCTCTCAATGAAGTATTGAAAATGTCCTTCCAGCCAGCGAGAATCGCAAATGCTGACCACCATGTTGTCAGCAGCAGGATCATCACCGGGTACAGATAGAGGAACCATAGCAGTGGGAAGAACAGAGAGCACTCGATGGGGCGTCAGGAACCAGAAGGGAATGGTGGAAGACAGGATGAATGCGCATGGAACGTGGTAGGGTGAGCCAATAAGCAACGGGATTGATGACCGCCTCGATAGGGAAGGGACCGATGAAGCGATGGTCCAACTTCTTAATCGGACGATCGACCCGTAGATGCTTCATGGATAACCACACCCTGTCTCCCACAGCCAGCAGAGGCGTCGTCCGGTGCGAACGATCCACGAACCTTTTATAGTCCTCCTTAGCCCATTCCAATTGCTGTGAAATCAATTGGTGAACCGAATGCAGTTCCAACAAAAAGTCCCGCGTCTCGGGAACCGGGGAATCCAAGATTGACAATGGGAGAAACCTCGGATGGAAACCCATATTCGTGTAAAAAGGTGTCATGTGAGTGGAGGTGTGCTGGGAGTTGTTGAAGGCAAACTCTGCCAAAGGGAGATAAGTCACCCAATCGTTCTGTCGGTGGTTAACAAAACATCATAAATATTGGGCGAGGATGCCAATCACCTTCTCCGTCCCACCATCAGTCTCCAGCTGGTGAGCCGACGACAAGCACAGCTGCACCTGCAACACAGTCATCAGGCTCTTCCAAAATTGAGCAGTAAACTGGACACTGCAATCCAAAACTATCCTATCTGGCAGACCATGAAGATGGAACACATGTTGCAAAAATAACTGGGCAGTAGTACGAGACAACGGTAACTTTCAACAAGGGATAAAGTGGACCATCTTGGTTAACATATCAACCACCATGAGTACCATCGTATATCCCGACGAAGAGAGCAAATGTGTTAAGAAGTCCATGGAAATTGCCCCCCATGGTCTGTCCGGAGTTGGCAGTGGTTGAAGGAGACCAGGAGGCGCACCCGTCACGGCTTTCACTTGCCGGAACGGTACACAGGACGCACATAGGCGTAGACATCATGTCGGACTCAAGGCCACCAAAAAGTCCTTGTGACAAGATGAAGGGTCTTAAAAAACCCAAAATGGCCGGCAGCAGGGTTGTCGTGACATTGAGTCATAATAAGGCCTCTAAGTGTCCTTGTGGGCACATACAACTGACCCCGATGTCAATTTCCCCCATTCTCTGCTGAGACCAAGCATCGAAGTGCTGTGCCTCTCGTATCTGAGTCCGCAAATCCACCGGTTCTGGATAACAGCCAAAGATTCTGGTGGCAGCACCGGAAGAGGGTCTTCGGGACAAAGATACTCAGGTTTACGGGACAGGGCATCTGCTCTCTGATTTTGACCACTGGGGATATAAGTCACAAAAAAGTTGAACCGGGCAAAGAACAACGACCACCGAATCTGTCACTGGTTCAACTTCCTCGCAGTAGACAAGTGCTCCAAATTACGATGATCCATCTGAACCTCCACCTTGTGCCGGGCCCCCTCAAGGTGATGTCGCCAGGTCTCAAACACAGCCTTGATAGTCAGCAACTCTTTTTCCCAGATAGTATAGTTGCGCTCGGAAGGAGTGAGTTTCTGAGAATAGTAAGCACAGGGAAAAAGAGGGGTGCCATACGCTGGGGCTTGCAACAACACAGCCCCAATAGCCACGTTGGATGCATCCGTCTCCACCACAAATGAATGATGTTTATCAGGATGCCTCAGGATAGGTTCTGAGATGAAGGCCTTCTTGAGAGCCTCAAAGACCTGTTGCTGTGGGGGCCCCCACTGGAACAGGACCTTATTTCTAAGGAGCTGGATGATGGGATCCGTCGGCTTGGCAAAACCCGGGATGAAGGTCCGATAATAATTAGCGAACCCCAAGAGACGTTGAATGTCTTTCACTTGATGAGGGGGTTCCCAACTACACAAAGCCTCCACTTTATGCGGGTCCATGGCAATGCCTTCGGGAGAGATGATGTGCCCCAAAAACTCTATGGAAGTCTGGAAGAAGAGGCATTCCTCCAGCTTCGCATAGAGTTGATGCTCCCAAAGACATTGCAATACCTGATGAACTTGTTGAATATGGTTGTCCCTGGACCTGGAATAAATCAAAATGTTGTCCAGGTACACCACCACGAACAGATCAAGCATGTCCCAAAACATGTCGTTCATCAGGTGCTGGAAGACCGCGGGGGCATTGGTCAACCCAAATGGCATCACAGTGTATTCAGAATGGTCGTATTGGGTGCCAAACGCCGTCTTCCATTCGTCCCCCTCTCACATCCGCACCAGGTTGTAGGCCCCTCGAAGATCGAGCTTGGTGAAGACAGTAGCCTCCCATAACCACTCCATCAACTCTGGAATGAGTGGCAAGGGATAACTATTCTGCATGGCATTCAACCAGCGGTAATCTCAGCACAAGCGCAAGTCCCCCGACTTCTTTTTAATGAAAAGAACGGGAGCAGAAAGAGGGGACGACGATGGCTAGATAACCCCCAGGCCAAATTCTTTTCCAAGAAATCATGAAGGGCAGCCAATTTGGGCTTAGACATAGAATACAGGTGTCCCTTGGGTAGTGGGGCATTGGGCAGAAGTTCCATGGGATAGTCATAGGGTCAATGCAGGGGTAACCGATCCGCCTCCTTCTCACTAAATACATCAGAGAAATCACAGAGTTCAGGAGGTACGGAGACGGCGGGGGCGGCAATGTCCTGGCCAGCACAGGTGTGTCATAAATGGTCCATGCCCTGGAGACTCAGGAACAAAATGGCATTCTGCGCCCATGCCACCCAAGAATCGTGTAACCGTAGCCAGGCCATTCTGAGGACCAAGGGGAGATGGAGGTCCACTGTGATATAAAAACTAATCACCTCCTCATGGTCCACAATGACCAGGCACAATGGCTGGGTAGGAAAACGAATGGGTCCCCCATGAAGTTCCCGCCCATCAATCGTTTCCACCTTGATTGGAGGTTCCACCACAACCAAGGGGACGTCAAAATGAGTTGCAAAGGCCTGGTCCATAAAAATGGTCGTAGCCCCCGAGTCCACCAATGCAATTGCAGGAATCCCCTCCGAGCGGGACGGCAAGCAAACCCGTGTGTCCAAAAGCAAATGTCGGGGAGGACCAGAGTTTACCTCTGCTACTTCGGGCGGTTGTTTGATACGTGCCTGACCTAGGGTTTCCCCGAGGCCGGGCCTGCCCCGTTTCCCAACTGATCAAGTTTAGATTCAGGCACTGGCTTGCGTGCCCCCCATCATTTAACAGAACAGAAATTCGCAAAATGTCCAGGCCCCCCACAATACAGGCATAAACCTCCCTGGAGTCTCTGTGTGCGTTCTTGGGCCGTCAAACGAGGTTGGATCACACCCAACTCCATCGGCTCCTTGGCCATTGCCATGGCACTGTGGGAGACCCAGGGCACTGGTTGTACAAGACACTGTGGCCTTGAGGTGGATGGCTGCTCCAGAACGGGGCATCAAGTCTTGCGCCATTGAAGTCGGGCGTCAATGTGTAAGCATTGCACCACCAAAGCATCGAGGAAAATCCTCCGGCCTCAGAGCCATAAACAATTGGAACTGTCCCATGAAAACCAGGAACATTTCAGACTGCCCAGAAAACTTATCCGGCATAACTACCAGGCATTTCCTACGGGGAGGGGCAAGAGGAGCAGCACGAGCCTGCAGCAGAGTGAGTTGATTAATCAGCTGAGTAACTTGCTGCTGCAAAACCTGGTTAAGCTGCTGCTGCTGCTGCTGTTGATCCATTTTGGTCAAAAGATGGCTTTTGTTAAGGTTCGGAACAAAAATGTTATGTCTCACCTTTCCAATGAGGATGGAAAGTCCACGACTCTGACAAAATACAAGCAGGAAGATTCAGTAGTTATAGAGTTAATTCGTTGAAGCAGGCAGTATCACACACGCTGCCTGCCAAGTCTGATAAGATAAGAACAACATAAATCACAAAGTCTTTCAGGAAACAGACTTCACCGAAGCTCCACAGAAAAACTCACACTAAATTAACACATTGTTCCAAACAAGTTCTCAGAGCGAACACACCCACTTGTATTCTCTGTGGGGCGTGTCAGTCCCTCGTCTCAGTCTCTGATTCGTCCTTTCATTCTACGTTGCAACTTACACTTTTGCCTGAGCCGTTGCCTCGCATCAAGCCAACATTCCTCAGCTTGATCCTCAGTCAGAGCCTCTGATACACTGATTATCTGCCGACACCTGAGGCACAATCAGGGAGGAAGGTTCTGCCGAGGAGGAAAGTCCTGGGGAGGAAGGCAATTCCAAATCCTCTAACAAAGCAGGCTCAAACCTCAGAGCCAAATCCTCCTCTTCCTCATTGTCCAAGTCCTCGACTTCTGACAAAGCAGGCTCAAACCTCAGAGCCAAAACACTCAGGTTCCAAACCATACTTTTTAAAATCAAATTAATTTTTTTCTGAGAAATGAAAAACATTGTTATTTATATCCTTCTAATACTAAATCTCCTCTTGAATTTATTTTAAATGCACATTGGATATGTTCTACCATGTTTCTCCAACAATACGGCGTCCACCAATAGGAAGACCCAGCATGTTTTCTAGGCATAAAATCAAATTAAGCCCCTCCACCCAAATTTAGGCCTAGTTTAAAACATGCAAAATGGGGGGAAAGGTGGGGGGACTTTCCATTAGGAGCGCCCCGCAGGCTGCAATTCCTTGCTACCAGCCACTCCTAACGGGTGATCATGGCGAAGCGCAGAGAGCTCCCTACTCCCACCAAACAGCTTTGCTGCAGACCCAAGACCTTTGGCACCTGCCGCTGTTGCTTTCC
>NW_020769406.1:3884-163602 GCF_900518735.1 Pseudonaja textilis
ATGATCACCAAGCCATGCCCAGCCAGTCACATGATCACCAAGCCACGCCCAGCCAGTCACATGATCACCAAGCCATGCCCAGCCAGTCACATGACCACCAAGCCACACCCACAAATTAAGCCATGCCCACACAACCAGTTGTTAAGAAATTTGAATCCCACCACTGGCTGTAACTGGTCTGATTTCCTTTGGGTGAATGAGCACAGTGACCCAGTGGGACAGGATGGATGGGTGAGGGTAGTGCAGTATTCCTGCAGTCAGCCATAAGGGTAAGTCTGCTACACTGTAACTTTGTAATCAGGTCATAAGTAGCTTTTGGGAGGAGGGTGTCTGTTATAATTTGAATGGTTGATAAGCGACCAGTCATAAGCTGAAAGCTATTTGTATTTATCCAAACCTTCAACCATTTGAAAGAAGTGTTGAAATAAATTGCAGGAGGCCGTGCTGATGGTGAGCCTTACAATTTTTCTCCCTAGAGTTCCAGATCTTAAAATATGCATCATTCCCCATTGACCTAGCAACAAATATTGCGTGTTTCTATCAAAAGCATCTTGCTTACTTTCTATACAAAATGGCTGTTTTGAGGTAACTATACATTTCAGTAGACAGGCTGATCAGCTTTTGCCATTGGAAAGCCCAAGAACAGATTTGAAAGTTCCTTTCCCCACTTTTAGAAACATAAAATCTAATTGTTAATATCCAATAACTCTTTGCATCCTATAGGGGCGGGGGGGGGCAAACTCAATTTCATTGAGGGCTGCATCAAGGCTGTGGTTGACCTTGGGGGGGGGGCATGGCTGACTGGGTGGGTGTGGCTGACTAGGTGGGGCATGGCCAGCTTGATGCCACTCCCCAAACTACTGGCATGTTTCCTCTTCGCATTGTGTAGACCAGGCCGAAGTCCTGCTGGCCAAATTGGGCAGACTGGGCTGAAGCTACATTGGACTGATCTTTCCTCTCTGCATTGAGAAGACTAGGCTGAAGCTTCTCTGGCCTTCCTCTTTGCACCAAGTAGACTGGGCCGAAATTTTGCTGGCCTGATCTTTTCTCTCTGCATTGGGTAGACTGGGCCAGCGCTGCACAGGTCCACAAGGATCCGCTGCCTCCCAGTCTATCTCAAAGAATACACATGTACTGTCAAGGTGGGAAGAAGTGTTATGTCTCCAGTTCTCCCTCTGGTCCACTCCAGCAGGGGGTTACCCAGCTGCAACCTGATTGGTCGCCAGTTTGACAGCTCAGTATAAAAGGAGCTGTCAAACAGGCCAACAGCTGTTGACTCACGGCTGAGCTGAGCAGAGCAGAGCAGTCACCTTTAAAGTGTGTGAAGCTTTAAATAAAGCCTGAGTAACTTCGACTAGCCGCCCCGCCTCTGTTATTGTGCATTCATTTCCCAGAACGAAGCAATTACAGTTCATGTAAGCTGTTGTACTGGGCTTATAGTCAAACTAGTTTTGAAAAGGGGTTAGTAGGCTTAGAGTCTTGAGTGTATTGACATTTGTATCAGGATACAACCTCTTGTAAGCTCTCCTAATCTTTTTTTGAATCCTCACAAGACTTTGTGACCTGCTGAATCTAATATTGCAGATCAAGCAGGACTGTGGAAGCTTTTATAGGTGTCTCAAGTCAAAAGAAAACTTTACTGACCTTCTCCCCTGTTTCCTGATCTTCCTCCAAGCATGTTGTTAATTTTGCTTGGGACAGTCAGAATGTTATGGTCTGCTGGTGGCCTGCAGAGCTGGCAGCAGAGTTGGACAGTCGGGAAGAACATGGGCCAGTCCTGGAGTCCAGGGAGGGCTCAAATGAGGGATCTGCGTCTGACACAGAGATGGGGCCAGGGCCATCTGAGAGTTATTTGCTGACTCCAGAGCCTCCAGAATCTGACATCACCAAGGCAGAAGAACAGGGGGAGCTTGTTCCCAGTGTGTGCCAGAAGGCAAGAACAGTTACGACAAAAGGGGCAACTTGGAAGTAAGGCTTGGAGATGATTGGTCCCTCCCATAAGACATAAAGGAGGAGCAAAAGAAGCAACTTTGCAGGAAGCAACTTTGTTCATTCTGGTCGGTTTAAAATCTGAAGCACCTATTTGGCCTCCTACAGCTAATTGGCAATGTAGTCATTGGCAGCATTTCAAGAGAGATAAAGATGGGTGCTTATCAGCCTCATCCCGAAAGACTGTGGCAGACTTCTGTTGGACTATTCATAAACTGTTTGGGACTCATTACTGGCTGTGAATGCATATAATTCACAGCCACTGAAATAAAAAAATGGTTTTTGGGAAAAGCGTATGTTTGTTATTGTCTCAGGAAGCCTTGGTCAGAACACAGAGTCAAAAGATAGCAGCTCTTTTGAGCTTTTGTTCTTATGAGCTATTCATCTTGCAACAAATTTAGAGTGACTAAACATTTAGGTCTGGAATTTGAGAAAGATTTTGACCAAGTTTGTCACCAAATCTTGGTAGCTATGGCTTGAGAAGACAGGTACTCTTATAAAAAGTAATTGGCTAAAGAATAGGAAACCTAGTATAGGAACAGAATATTGCTTTTAGAAATAGGAGCAATCTTGTGCTGATAGATTGGTTCTTTTGTTTGTGTGGTTGAAACAGACAATTACTTTCTAGAAGTATTGAGAACCAAAAGCAAGGGAAATAGCCTTTCAAAATATATGTTTTTCTCTCTCTGCCAAGGAAAGTGAATTTCTATTCAAACACAAAGAATTTAATTATTTTATAAATAAAAGTATTCAGTATTCAGTGTACTCAATATGTTTCTTCTAAAAATATCATTAACTTTAATTCAAATTTTGTGAGCATTTCATTTTGAATGTACAGTTTTAACATCTGCAGGAATCCATCCATGAGCCATGGTAGTGCAGTGGTTAGAATGCAGTATTGCAGGCTACTTCTGCTGACTGCCAGCTGCCAGCAGTTTGGCAGTTCAATTCTTATAGGCTCAAGGTTGACTCAGCCTTCCACCCTTCCGAGGTCAGTAAAATGAAGACCCAGATTGTTGGGGGCAATACGCTGACTCTGTAAACCATTCAAAGAGAGCTGTAAAGTACTGTGAAGTGGTGTATAAGTCTAAGAGCTATTGCTATCTGCAACTTTAATAGCTTGCAGCAGAAGGCTTTAAATCTGTGGTTGGATCCACTTATTCCTTAAACTTACCTTGTTACAGTATATAGATATCTAACGAGGTGTGACACTTTTAATCTTCTGAGTTTTCGGATTTGTGTTGAAACTTGTCCTCAGAAGACAGAAAGCTGGGAAGAGTAAACCTCTGGTTCCAGTGACTGACCCAAACTGGATCTTGCAATATTATCCTGGGACACATATATTTGCCTTTATCCATGAAGTGACACTGCCTGTATTTATTACCATGTAAATATGTAATTTCAGAGGTTCATAATCAAACATACTTCAGCTGTATGATTTGCCAATACTGTAGTGCAGAAGCACTTGAAATTAACTATGCAAAAACTATGTGTATTAGTCTTTGCAAAGTGCCTCAAAATTCATTCCTGGAAACTTAATTGAATTGAATTAAGATCTTCAATATTTATAGGGTAGTGTTTCATGCATTTGGGATAAAACTAGGGATATAGAGAGCACATGGTCCAAAATGAACAGAAGTCAGCAATAGTCCTACAGTCCTTTCACTATACTGGAAGTATTTTATCCCTACCTGCTACACTGAAAGTGTTTTCATTTTAAGTAGGGGGACGACTTTTCTTTGTAGTCCAGTTGGGGTCTTGTAGCACTTTCATTCCTTTACAGAGGATGAAATCCAAATATTTAAGGAATATACTTCAAGTATCATGATGTGTTCCCAATATGGTCTTACACTATGATATTATGGGCCTAATCCAACAAAAAAAAATCAAACTTATAGTTCAAGAGTGTCAAACTCGCAGCCTGTGGGCCAGATGCATCATGTGCTGGCCATGCCCAACTCCAGCTTAGCAAAGGGGAAAAAGTCCCAATACATCATGTGATGCCACTGTGTTTTGACAGCCCTGTTACAGTTAGACATGTACCTCCTCTTATTGGTTAAAGACCCCCCCCACCCCCCCGTGGATTTAAAACTTGTAATTTTGGGTGACAACTTTGTTTTATCATGGGGTGGAACATTGTACGAGGAAATGAAATGTGGTAGATTTTCACCTGGTGTAACTTTGATGATGATATTCTGTCTTGTCTTGCCAAAGTCACTAGAATCCCAATACTGTGGCCCTTCAGTGGCCAGCAGAGCTGGTGGCAGACTCGGACACAGGAGATTGGGGAAGAACATGGGCCAGTCCTGGAGTCTTGGGGAGGTTCTGACGAGTGCTCTGCATTGGAGGCAGAGATGGAACCAGCTGCCTTTGGAGTTGGAGATCAATGGGCAGAAGAACAGCTGGAGCCTATTCCCAGTGTACGCATGCACAGTACTGCCAGGAAAAGGGAACAATTAAGAAACAAGGGTTGAGAAGCCTAGGTCAGAACACCCAAGGTCTACAACTTAGCCTATTCTTTTTTCTTGAAAACCTCCAGCAATGAAGTACCTGCAACTCCAGAAGGCAAGCTGTTCCATTGATTATCCAGTGTTCCCATTGACAGAAAATTCCTCCTTAGCTCCAGCCTGGATCTTTTTACAACAAGCTTTTACCCATTATTTCTTGTCCAACCCTCAGATGCTTTGGAGAATTATGTTGTTGACAGCTTGATCTAAAGCCTATCAATGAATCTATAATGGGAACTGTATGTAGGGAAGAAATATAAGTGAGACAGCATGATGATGCAGGCCTTATTTGGTGATTTGTACAATATCGGGACACACTTTATGGCTGGTCTAGATTACTTGGGGAGTGATGCTTTGCAAATGCTACTATAAGCAAAGCTACAACTTCCAGACAATCATACAGATTGGAACTTAATTATCCATAAACATCTATATTTCTTATTTTTCTCCCTCCTTGACTACTCCCATAATTAAAAAAAAAAAAAAAAGAACTTGCACTCACACATTTCCCCCCACATTTCAGCACATTCTGATTATTTGAAAGAATAGTTGCTGACTTATGTGCCAGTGTGGTTGATCTAATATGGTCCACAATCAACTCATTTTCACATGTTTTAATTGTTAAGATTATAATATTATGTAAAAGATGAACCGACCTGTTAATCATCTTGTTTCCATTGCAAAATTAAAAGTGAAAATGCAGAAAATTGAATTGATTCCAGTAAAACAAACACCTAATTATTCTGAAGGAATTTGGTTTTCTGGAGATTAAAGAAGGCAAAAGATAACTTTCTTTTTCTTTATGGTATCTACAGGTGAAACTTGAAAAATTAGAATATCATGCAAAAGTTCATTTATTTCAGTAATGCAACATAAAAGGTGAATCTAATATCTGAGATAAACTCATTATATGCAAAGCAAGATAGTTCAAGCTGTGATGTGTCATAATTGAGATGACTATGGCTTACAGCTCATGAAAACCCCAAATCCACAATCTCAGAAAATTAGAATATTGTGAAAAGGTTCAATATTCTAGGCTCAAAGTCTCCCACTCAGCCAATTAAACCATAGCACCTGCAAAGGGTTCCTGAGCCTTTAAATGGTCTCTCAGTCTGGTTCAATAGGAATCACAATTATGGCAAAGACTGCTGACCTGACAGAAAACCATCACTGACATCCTCCATAAGGAGGGAAAGCCTCAAAAAGTAATTGCAAAAGAAGTTGGATGTTCCCAAAGTTCTGTATCAAAGCACATTAATAGAAAGTTATGTGGAAGGGGAAAGCATGGAAGAAAAAGGTGCACAAGCAGCAGGGATGACCGCAGCCTGGAGAGGATTGTCAGGAAAAGGCCATTCAAAAGTGTTGGAGACTTTCACAAGGAGCGGACTGAGGCTGGAGTCAGTGCATCAAGAGCCACTACATACAGACGGATCCTGGACATGGGCTTCAATGAACAACAAACAATGTCAGAAACATCTTACCTGGGCAAAAGAAAAACAGAACTGGTCTGTTGCTCAGTGGTCCAAAGTCCTCTTTTTTGATGAGAGCACCTTTTGCATCTCATTTGGAAACCAAGGACCCAGAGTCTGGAGGAAGAATGGAGAGGCACACACTGCAAGAAGCTTGAAGTCCAGTGTGAAGTTTCCATAGTCTGTGTTGATTTGGGGAGCCATGTCATCTGCTGGTGTTGGTCCACTGTGCTTCATCAAGTCCAGGGTCAACACAGCCATCTACCAGGAGATTTTGGAGCACTTCATGCTTCTTTCTGCAGACGAGCTTTATGGTGATGCTAACTTCATTTTCCAGCAGGATTTGGCACCTGCCCACACTGCCAAAAGCACCAAAACCGGATTCAATGGCCATGGGATTACTGTGGGACAGCAAACTCGCCTGACATGAACCCCATGTTCCTGAGACAGGAAGTCTAGTCCTGCCAAGAATGCAATAAGGCTTAACAGGGAGGCAGTTTCCTATCTGCCTTTCTTACAGGATTAGGCCAGTAATTTCTTCTAACAACCAGTTCTCCAAACTGCTTAGAATGTTAACAACCGGTTCTAGTGAATAGGTGTGAACCTGTAGAATCCCATCCCTGGATAGAAGTACTCTGATGGGTTTCTGCACATTTGGTCTAAAATAATAATTTCTGCAATTTGGACATGGTTCAAATATCTATGTATCCTTGCTTAAACTCAAGAGATATTCCCCATCATCTAAATTAAATGAAATTTTGGAAATGGTGGTGATGGCTTGGATATGAGCTGATAAACCTCTGCCAAGGCTGAGATCCAATGGCTGGATGGCTCTTAATAAAGTATATTCAGACAAAGAAGCTGGTATACCCAGAAGCTGGGTGTTCCTTTGACTCTTGATTTTTATCCTTAAACTTATTCTGCAGGGTAAAATACATCTCCTTGCCAAGTATGGTTAATTGACCTACAGTGAATCAGTAAGAAAATAATAGTTTTGTGAATTAATAGGAAAACAGAGATTTTGCTATGTTTTCCCATCTGCCAATAATTGTCTCATCAATTATTCGGGTGTGGGTAGACATGAAAACTTAGTTGAAAATCTTTAGTTAGTTCAAAATATATCCACAATATATCTACAATAAATACTGTTTATTCAGATCACATCTCACCTCAACTAGTTCTCTACTGATTGTGTAATCCAACTTGAAGTACCAAAGAAATTAGAATTTAAATTTCTACAGGAATACCTTCTCCTTTCTACCTCCATGTTCCTGCCTCTTCAGAAATAGCACTTGTTCCTCACGCATTTTGAGCACTGCCCAAAGACTTATGTGGCAACAGATCCCCTCATAACCCATTCGTAAAATTATGCCTTGATAGAAATTAGTTGAAGGACCAACAATACTTCTGCAATTGCAAAAAAAAACCCAACAACCCCTAGCAGAATTGGAGGGTGGAAAAGATTGATTTTGATCCAAAGGTACCTCAGTTGTAGCTCCAAACAAAATATAAATTTCACATTTTCAGATTGTTGAAATACGGATTGCAACTTTTGTTGTGATATATACGTGCAAGAAAAAATGTGTTCAGGAAAAAATATTTGCAACGTTTACACTTGAAAAAAGTTTGTACAATGTATATTTGGAGAACTGACCATGAAAAGCCTACACAGAAGCATAAATAAGTTAGAGTGTGTGTGTGTGTGTGTGTGTGTGTGCATTTTCCCACATCATTATAGTTGTGCTTTTAAAGTTGTAGCGACGTTTCGGCAGAATCTCATCTGCCATCATCAGGCTTCTGTATAGTGTTCGTCTGTGAGTCAGGCTTTCACAGCTGTTTCTGTTTTAAATTTGGTGCTAGTCTATTGCTGTATTAGAATGCTTTTTCCTTCATCCTGATTGGTTGGGAGTCTTGGTCTGTGTTTATTGGTCTTGGAGTTTGCTGTGTTCTGCTTGATTGGTGTTTCTAATCTTCTGTCTGTTTTATAGCATTTTTTTGTCTTGATTGGCTGGCAACATTGTGTTTCCTGTGTTGGAGGCTTTTAGTGCAGCTTGGCTTCGAGTAAATGGACAGCTGTCATTTATTAGGAAGCTAGGTTTCATCTGGGTGCCTGGTTGGGGTGTGTTTGAGATGGAGGTATGGGGGGGGGTCTGTTTGTGCCCAGGTGTTTGCTTGGCTTGTGGTGTGGAGATTTTTTTGTTTGTGAGTGCAGACTTCCAGATACTTGACAGTCTGGTGGAGTCATCTCTTCTATTAATGCTTTTAGGTCTTTTTTCAATCTCTATGGCTTCTCTGATAATTCTGTAGCTGGGATTTTCTATAGTGGCTAGGGTTTTGGTGCCATTGAAGTTGATGCTATGACCTGTGGCTTTCATGTGTTGGACTAGTGAGGAAGCATGAAGCCGAAAGCACCAGCCTGAAGATGGCAAGTGGGACCTCATCGAAACGTTGCCAAGATACTCTCAATCTTCCACAGGAAAAGACCCAAACATGCCAAGACCTGCATAACTGTACCCGTGAAAATTTACAAAAACATATATGTGTGTCTGTGTCTCTGTGTGTGTGTGTATGTAATCTTTGAGGTTTTCCTTTTAAAATAGAAGTAATTCATTCAACAGATCAAGAGAACAAAATTGTCCGTTGTTAAGTAGACTGAAAATTGGCAGGGTCTACTAATTAAAACTTAGCTTGACAATTATTTGACCATTATTAATTTTAATGTAAAATATGTGGATTTACTACTAATTTTGAAGTAGGTTTGCATTTAATTTAGCATTGACTCAGGACCATGCTACAACAAGCAAAAAGGCTAGACAATTATTGTTTCCAACAGTCCTTCACATTTGATATAGGGAGACCATGAACTATAATTTGTATTTCTCAAGCTATTCTTCCCAAAACATGGTAATACTTTTGAAGTGCCACTGAGTAACTGGGGCTCTGCTTCTGGCTCAGTTCTCACTGCGGTCTAATGACCTTGCCTACTTAATCATAATTGAGAGTCAAGTGACTTTTATGAGACATGAATTTTAATTAGAGTTCACATTAACACGGAAAGTACTTTGTCTAGAATTCCTCCAATTGTGATAATTAATTGGCTGTCATGAGTAAGTCTTCTGTCTTACTGAGTCTGTTGCGCAATGCCTTTTCAAACATTTATTAAGATATTTTAAGATATCTATCAGAGAATCTACATTGTTTTTAACCATAGATATGGAGCTACTTCCTTATAAGGATAAACACACAGTTTAATGGACTATACAAGAGAGGGGAGTTTGTTAAAGAATGACATTAAATTATACATTGGTAGTACACATATTTTATGCATTTTGCATGTAAGTACAAAGGGATTTTATGCATGCATATTTTATGTATTTTAAGCATGCATAATATGATGAATTGGATTTTAGGCATGGGCTGCAGCTACACAAATAGACAGATGTGATCTGATGTTATCCAAGGGCCTTTAAATCGAGGAAATATTTCATTGAATAAATCTGAAGGATGGCAAGACCAAATTTAGTAAATCCAAGTTTAGTTACTTATGTAGTATTTCTCGCAGCATTATGATTGTGGAGGTTTGTAGCTCTTCTTCTTCTTGCATTGCAAAATTTAGATTAAAATAATTTTATGTTTTTATTAATAAAGAGGAAAGAAAAGTGCTTGTTGTATTTGGGGAGGTAATTTATTCTTTGGTGCCAGATCTGGGATGCAAAATTACTGTTTTGTGTATTTCTTCCATCTAATGACCTTGTAGAGGTTGTTATTCCAGATCTTGTAAGCCTTTGTATCTAATACTTATTTACTGATGAGCACTGATAGCACTGTAAAATATTTATTGAATGAGATTCCATGATGAAAACCTCTGAAAAAAAGTTTCACTTAAAAAATACAAGCAGGTTTACAGTGTTAAATATTGGATCTGTTTAATTTTTGCAGAACTGCTGTGCAATGCATGGGTGCAAGTATTTTCTAGATGCATTAAAGCAAACTTTCATTTGTACAGGGACATGGAGCTGCTTCAGAAGTTGCCCCTGCTGTGTCCACACATCTGTGGATGAACAGCTACTTTCTTACACTGGGGAAAAACATGAAGCTAAGTTAGCGGAAACAGCCAATTGCAGCTTCTAAGGCAACAATGTTAGGTTGGGAAAATAGGCAGCTACTGTAATGATTCACTGCTTTGAAACTGTTTTTCTATATTGGGGAGCACCTGTTTTGAAGAATTTGAAGCTCCCGTATTAATACATTAATCCGAAAGGGTTGGGAAGTCACATTTGGTACAAACCATGACCTGCCAAAACAATAATGCAATAATTTCCAGTCCACTCCAGTTCTTCCAAAATAGTGGAAGCTAATGCAGTGCTCATCATCTTCATGGCTGCCCAACTGCAAAATGCTGAGCAAGAACACAACTTTTAGTCACCCCCTCCCCAATTTTCATGACTTATTCTGGGCATTTGGCTAGTAATTCTGTGAAATTAAAAATTGCAATAGTTATTTGGGAGGGAGAGATGCAAAAATACTACCCCTTTTTTTACTTTGAAGAGCATCTCAGCAAGGTGAAGGGGAAAAGATAGCTTTCAGGGACAGAAAAGAGGCTATCCCTGAGCCAGGAGCATATGGGAAGTGAGAGCTTTTGCCAATGAAAAGCTCCTGAACTCACAAACTTTTCTGAGCTGCAGTGCATTAAAAGGAAAGTCACTCCAAGAGTCCATTCCAACACAATATAGACTAATTGGAAATACATTAGCACAGATGTCTACTGCTGGCTTTAAGAATTCACTTGTATGAATGTCAAGTCTACAAGCACATCCAGAGAGTAGACTATGATTGAACAGGAATGGGATATTTAAAACCTCCCTAGCATATCTCTGATGTGAATTTTGAAAGAAATACTATGACCTTTTATTTTCTATATCAAGAAAATATAGTTCAGCCCTTAGATAATTAATGGAGTAATTAGCAGTGGAAAGTTCAAGGTGAGACTAAGAAGGCTAAAATCACCTTAAGGTGTTTGAAATTATTTCAAAGCCAAACAGAAATGATTGGATCCTAGGTATAGCAAATGGACAGGATAAGTCCAAGTGACTTGCAGCTTCATTAAATAGGAGCATCAAAATCCATAAATATTAATTCAGTTTTCTTTAAAATTAATAGTATTTCCCAGGTAAGAATAAAAAGGAAGGAACCTGCATTTTGGCAAAGAAACAGAAAGCGGAAGAGAAAGGGCTAAGAATAAATAAAGATAAAACGTATATCTCTTTTTGGTAAAGGGGCTTAACAGGATCTGCTTTTGAACATTGGCTGTTATGTTACATGTATGCAGATGTAATCCTCTTTTTCTTTCTGGGCCACATGTTTATTTTTCATCAAGAATTTTATAACAAAGCCAAGCAAATGTGTTAAAAATTAATCCCCCCACCTCCACAAAGTGCTTTTAAGGAATATCAAAACTGTTTAATAGACCACTTGTGGTCAGAGAGTTGCCAATCCCCCTACAGCAGCGGTGTCAAACTGGCGGCCCATGGGCCGGATGCATCACGTACAGGCCACAGCCACCCCAGCTCCGCAAAGCCCAAAAAAACATCATGATACACGATCAAGTTTGACACCCGTGCTCTACAGTGTCATTAGGCAAACTATATCATTTTCATTGTTTCCTTCATTTGATGTGAAATGGTGAATATACAACAGGAATGACATCTGTTTCACTCAAAGTTCATAGCAAGAAGATCCACTGAACTGATATCCCACTGTAATGTGATTTTAATATAATTCTCTTCATTTCATGTTTATTTGTTTCTAGTTTATGTTGCTTATGTAATATCTTTGTGCACTTAAAATGTTCAGTCCAATAATGAAATGTATCATTTAATTAAAGGAAGCCAATGTTTTTGTAGATATATAATACCTAGAAATATAGGCGGCATGACTCTTTTAACCAAGTAAAATGAAATTAAGAATCAAACAGTTTTAAACTGAAAAACTGAAGTTTTGCAAAATATGCATAATATTGTTCAAGCAAAACTGCACTTGTATTTACTTGAATCAAGTTGTTTTTTAATAAAGGCCTCAACATGGCAAAGTTTAGAAATAGGTAGTATGCATGCACAGAATACAACAAAAATTATCTTATAAAACAGCTGTTATTTTTGCAATGTTTGTACAAAGGGAATAGAGCCACCACAAACGTATTTAATCTGTTAGATTAATGGATCATGACAGCTAAAATCAGCAACGTAGCTGAGGAATGAAAAGCCCTCTAGTTTTCTGAATACTAGTGTGAGAAATACTTTGTGCCTTAAAGTTGTTTAGAAAAGATTCCATGGGTGGTTATCTTTTAACATCCTAAACAAATTACATGACATCTTTCTGCCACAATTAAAAAAAAGGCAAATATTGTATTCATTTTTTTTATTCTTCATAACAACATAAAATAAGCTAATGCCAGAGAAAGTGCTGGAAACTGATTACATTTTTACACTCTCCATAATTGAGAATGTGAGCTTGAGGTTTGTTGAAGAAGTTTTAAAATTTATTCATACTTGCTTTTAAATAAATGTGTTGATTGATACAAAAGAATGAAGACTTGTTTGCTGTAATGTTTTTGTGAAAGGGTTGAGTTTCCTCCCTCCTCCTAAGAATCTGGTTCTCCATGTGTGTGCTTATGGCTTTTTGCTCTCCTGTCAACATAGGAAAACTCATCATACACAAAGTGTGTCTGTGACTGATTAAAGAAATGCATAAAGTTGTGTGCAGACTTGGCAACACCCTCTTAGGATCAGGACTGCAGAAGAGGCCTTCTCACACATCTGTTACAGTCTCACCACTTCAAGTGGTATATCACTAAATTCACTAAGATTTTACTAAATATGAAGAATTTTTACATGGTATATATGTTTAGTATAGCTTGGACAATCACTGAATCTCCAAAACAGAATAATCTGTGCTCATGCAGGCCATTAGATGTTTTCTATAGTACTCATAGCTTCTTTGCAACCTAAAGCTAATTGGAAAAGCAAGTTATGTTTGATTGTGAAATTAGCTCTATAGTTTTAAGGTTCTGAAGTGAATTTCTAATGAGCACGAAGAGAGTAACAACCCAATCATACTTCCACTATCTGAAACAAAAACAAATTCACACACTGTACTACAGTCTTCAGACCATATTATGGAAAAGTGCAGATATTGTCTTCAGTAGATTAAGTAAAACCAAAGGAAAAAATTCATACAAAATAGATTGCCCATATTCACACTACAAATTTCTTCAAATTTTTAACAAATTCAGTATGTGTTATATCAGCAGCATTGTTGCAAATTGTACGGTAGTGCAGTTTTTTTTTCTTCATAAAAATACCATACAAATGGTCAGTCAAGTCATCAGCAAAAGAAGGACCCAGATAACCACCAACCAAATTGAAAAAATATCCAGAGGTAATGCTGATGCCAAAACAATTATAATACTGTTGGTACATAGAAAAGTAATCCTTATATTTTATACATTTATACAGTATACAAAAGATTACAGTGGATTATGCCACAGTCTCCCTTATGCCAATATCTATTTTCTTTGGAAGAAGTTCTTTTCTTTCATCCATGCTTGCTAAGGAGTTTCGGCAATTCTGCCCATCCATGTATAACTTTGCATATACAGGATTTGAATAGTTTGTTGGCTGAAAACAGACAAACATAGCAACTGTTATTTAGACTGTTGTAAGTCCCCTGAGTGAATGCTAATCAGAAAAGGAACATGATGTGCATACATTTATCTAAATTTGATAAATAAATAAATAAAAATACATCACAAGACACTAAGGAATGATTTTTAAACCAAGGAATAGAGGCTGTTATAATATTTCATCTGAGACCCTTTGTACATCAGTGATGACATACATGGGAGAATCTAAATTTATCTGGAATGGAGGAGGAGAAAATCACAGATGTCCCAGCTGATTATTTGTTTTGCTTTACAATAGACATACCCTTCCTTTATAGATCATGAATGACTGTTTATGCTTGACAAGCCCCAAAGGATTCTCATTTGGAAGTTGATTTAAAAGTTTATTCTATTCCCTAGCAGAGATATTAATGAAACACCAGCTTTGTAAAAATTAATAAAAGGGAGGGATCAGATGGGTTCCCTTTCCTTATCCAGATGTTGATTGAAGGTTGAAACAGGCTATTAAAACATAAAGGGCAATGTTTAGTCTTTACCAAGCCAAAACAGTAATGGACTAATTTCCAAGATACTTATAATGGTTTATTTTAGACCCAAATTCTGTTTTTAACTTAATCTAGAATTAGCAGTTATATCACCAAGCTATTATTAATAAAAAAGAGAGACAGGAGCAACTAACATCAATAGACATGTTCTGGTTATCTTTGGACTACTATGTATATTTGTATCCATACATATTATGTGCATAGTTTAAACTTAGTGCATTTAGACTTACAAGGGCACATAAAAAGGATGCTCAAATAGAGTTTTTCCCTTACAAGAGGGCTATTGTTAGAAGTATAGCAGAAAAAGTATCCAGGTTAATGTGCATGAAAGGGCTGAGTGGTGATGCAAAGAGCAGATAGAAAAGCAATTTTAATTTGAATTATGTTGGTAAAATCCAATATTGTGCAAAGAGCTTGAATAATTAAACTTTCTCCTTGCCTGTATCTCCCTTCGGCTTGAGTACCACTAAAAATTCCTGTTTGGGGAATCAATAGAACTTATAGACTCTGCAACTATACTGCAGTGAGACGGGAAACTGTAAATTCAAGAGTTTAATGTGACTGCTACAACATTCCTCTGCCTAATATGAAGTAATTTACCTTGTTTATTGTACCTTTGAAACTTATGACTTCAGCCTTCTCAAATAGATTTTCAGGGGAAACAAAGGGCTTCATGGTGAAGAACATGAAATATGTGAATTTATGTTTAATTTATGAAATGTTGCATTTTGTTCTAAATGTTTGCTTCTATGGACAATAATTTTATGAAGCATAAATAAGTATTGGTTCTGATAGCTACATCTCCCCTGCAGATACAGAGGCAATATAGCTCCTAATACAAGTTGATGGAAAACAAAAACTACTATATTCATGTTGTAATTTAGATTTCTTGGGTGATAAAATTAGCAACCAGAAACAAAATGGAGGACATGATGGCTTTTGGTCTGGCCAGTTTAGCTATTTGTCTGCCCTTATTTTATTGTCTGGTGGTTTATTGTACATCTCTCTAAGTGTACAGTTCAAAAGGATCTAGCTAGATGCATAGTTGAAATAATTCTGTTGTATGCCCATTTAGAAAGCAATACCTCATACCCAAAAAATTAAGATCTATTGCAATTGCACTGAAAAACATTTTGCTGATGTGCTCTTTTTTCAGTCATAAACCTAGCCAGAATTTCAGACTACAGGTCTGCCCCAAATTGCTTCCTATCCGCTTTGTGCTTAAATGAGTTCACTTTTCTGATGATCTTAAGACACAGAGAAAGCATGATTCAAACACTGAGATAAACAAAGGTCACCCTGTTTTTAAGCCTATTGAGAACAATATTGGAAACATTCATAGCATGAGTTCATGATTTAATTCACATTTTGAGTCTTCAAACCCAATTATTGTCATTATTGCCATATGCAACCAGTCCTACTTGTCCATGTATCCATAGTAAAAAATAAGTAGTATTAAATATTGCACAGAATTAAGATGCATTCTTAATGAGTGTCAAGCAGTATAAAATTGGCTGGAATATAAAAATTCATGATCAGAGAAGCTCAGCATAAAGGAGTAACAAAGTCCCTTACATTATTCCAATCATGATCAGAGAAGCTCAGCATAAAAGAGTAACGAAGTCCCTTACATTATTCCAATCATCCACTCTTTATTTTGTAAAACATTTTCCAGCAATTTTTTTTATGAAGAAGAGTCATTTTGCAGAATTGAATACATGCAAAATGATTTTCAGTTATAGAAATCACGAAAAATGAAATATATAAATACATGCATGTTTGCCAATGAAGATGATTAATAACAATGTCACTCATATTTAAAATAGTTCAAATATTTTCAACATATTATTTAGATGATTGCAAATGAGTAAATTGAGAATATTAACGTTTTTGCCTTATTTTAAAACGTATTTTGAATGTGCTTTCAGTGCATCTTTTTTTAATTGCATATATTGTGCTAATGAAACTCTATCAAAACTAAGCACATATTTATGAATATGTAAGGTTCAAATGGTTTTGGACTGCCATCATATCATCTCTGGGAGAACATCTAAGAAGTCCAAAGATTTTTCCTATTTCTTTCCCTGAAACTAAAATGGAAGAGAATCTTGCCAATGTAATGTGTGTTGTTGTACCTTAAGCCTTTAGAAAAGATTGAATCAGTACTTCCTTAGTATTAGACAAAGTTAGAATCCAAAAAGGGGTATTATGGAGAATTGTTCATGAATCACAAAATTGGGACTTCTACGGCAACCATGGAGCCAATATTGTTTATTGTTCAGATGGGAAAATGTATAGAGATGGAAAACCTGAAGAAGAAAGAATTCTGCTCTTTTCTTCTTTTCATCTTACACAGGTCTGATATCTTTTGAGAACTAAGTTTTGACATTATTTGTCCTGAAGGAAGAATCTTTCTGTTAAGAAATGAAAAATGAAAAGCTACATGAAACTAATTTCAGCGCACCCTTCCAATATAGTATAATTTGTATGTTTTGACTCTGGAAGAAAATAACTTATCACCAAACTATAAATTGGTGTGCCATGGCATATTCTTGTTGCATTTTGAGGAACAAAGTAGATGTAAAGTTAATTATGGGAATATAATTAATGTGTATAATGTTTGTTTTATGTAAAATAATAGGGGTGTCATATCTGGGCTGCAAAAATTTGGGATGGACTCTAGACTCTAGCAGAAATCTATTTCAGCTAGAGTCTAGAGGCCATCCCAATTTTTTGCAACCAAGATATGATATCCTTATTATTTTACATACAACAAAAATACACAACTTATACTTTTTTTACACAATTATTCCCATAATTAACATCACATCTACTTTGTTCCTCAAAAGTGAATAAGAATATGCTGCCTAAATGTTGTAGACCTAGTTAATAGGGAAAATTCATTATTCAGTCAATATTTCTGGCATATATGTGAGAAAGCATAGAAACATTTGTAACTGTTGGAAAAGCAGTGTAATAAAATGAAGATGGAAAATGAATGACTGTTTCTCACCCCTGCTGTTAGAGGTCCTTTCAGATCAGAGCTTAGGTAGATGGGTGGTGCCGTGTGAGGGAGCTTGAAAACTGTGGGACCTCCTCCTATGTATCTGCCCTGCATTGAATAAAGCATGTTTCAAAATTTATTTTCTTATTTTAAAATAATACATCTTCCCCTTCCATTCTGAAAAGTGTGAGCAAACAGTGAGTGAAAACACATGTGTAACATTTTCCCCTTTACAGAAACAAATAAAATTAAAAAAAGCTTTTTCTTAGATTACATTCAGGAAGATGTTCATACTGGAAACATAATGGGATCAAGTTAATTTTCATTTTGTGAAGGATGTAGGAAGAAAACAAAATACAGCATATTGTCCAAACTTGATTGATTAAAAAATACCACCATATCTAATCCATTACTCAGCTATTATTTTGGAATGGAGTAACATAGGCTTTGTATTAGTGAAGGCCTACCTTTCAGGAATTCATAGAGGTGATTATTATTTGGAACAATGGGACATGTTCTCTCTGCTCCCCCATCCCCCTGAAGCAGCACCACTGGTGGGATTTGAGATTTCCCTTTTGCTAGAATAATGTCCTGCTCTTGCCCAGCCATGAATGGAACCATGGAACAACTTGCCTCCAGAAGTTGTGGAGGCTTTTAAAAAGAGACAGCCATTTGTCTAAAATGGTATAGGGCAGGGGTATCAAACTTGTATTGTCACGTGACATATTGTGACTTTCCCCCCCCCTTCACTAAACCAGGCATGGGCATGGCCAATGTGTGACACATCTGGCCTGAGGGCTGCTGGTATAGGGTCTCCTGCTTGATCAGGGGGTTAGATTAGAAGACCTCCAATATCCCTTCCAACTCTGTTATTTCGTTATGATTGCTTGTTCCCCTCAATTTAGGGGTAAAATGTTTCTTTGATGTTACCCCCCACCCACCCCAAAAAAGGAGGGGATGGAGGGAGGGTGGAAATTTCAATCAATTGTGTCTTGTCATCATCTTTCCCAGAGTTCTTTATTAAATGGAGACCCATAAAACTTCAGGGACACCATGTGCTTCCCATGATTAGGCCCTAATGATACCATTTCTCTTAACTGTAAGAATTATTTTATTAGAAACTAAAGTACACTTTTAAAAATATATAGAGTTCCAAGACAGTGCTTATATGTACCTGAAAATATATCATATGTGGAAATATATTTTATTTTTATTGCTTTTAAAATAACAATAGAAAAAGAAAAGAAGAAACATGGCATAATGATACATATAAAAATTATATGTGCTTAAAAATAAGTGAAAAATACAGCAGAAAAATATACTTTATACCACATATGCAAAGACAATTGCAGCAATACCATTCAGATCACTGCATCAGAGAAATGTATACAATACAAAGAAGAAATGAACACGGGATCATTGCATCTGCTGACACTGATTCTGTTTAAAAAATGTTAAAATGTATTGCCTACTTAGTTTAGACAACCAAGCAATTGTGGTATTCTATCACAGAAATAACATAATATGTAAGTAACAACCTTTTATTCTTTTGCATATAATATAAATATAAATCAGGATTGCCCTTCCTATTTCATAGGCAGTAGTTGTTTTTATTTCAGAGCACATAATTGAAGATACTGATACTACAGAACATGAAAATAGATACTACCTCAGATAATTTTATAAGAATTTAAATAACTTCAAGGATGATAGACTCACCACTGCCTGTTGTCATTGTAAGCTAATTTTTTTTGTCATGTGGAGTAATCTCTTTTATTAATAGATAATGTGAAAGAAAATAACTTTTACTCATTGTTTGTGAATTTCCTGCAGGAAACTCCTGGACTATGAAGTTAAATTGGACCAATTATTAGAATATTAAGTCTGGTCCAGGAACTATTATGCTGTACTACTATTTGTATCCTACCAGTTCATATCCATTCTTATGTTCATACATTATGGTTCTGCCTACTTGCTGTCTTGTAACTATACTTGTGCTGTCATTGAAGAATCAGTAAAGGATGATGCTCTTTTGCCTCTGTAAGTGCATAATAGGAACCAGAGGAACAAGCTTTCTTGAAATAAACTGGACTTACAATGGCAAAAACACAAGTATTTCAATCACTGTTTTTTTTTTTAAACCTGCATGTTTTAAATCACAAAAATACACTTATGGAAGGGTAACCAGCACAGGCAATGTTATAATTTAAAATGCAGTATCTTATTCTAGCTTTAAAATATGTAATGTAGAACTATTACACAGATCACATCTTTATTTGAAGAGTGCACACGTTAGTTTATTGATGTGAATGAACCATCAAGGATCAGGCATAAATGCACTGGATCCATTGGAGGCTTCTGCAAATGAAAGTGATTGAAATATTTTAAAAGATGGCCCTATGCCTCTACCTGATTTCTACTGGAACAGTGTAATCTTTGATGAGAGCAGCTGGAAGGAAGAGAGAGCGTCAGTGAAAACTGCTAAAATATATGAAGAACTTTTGCACGAATTGGGTATGTTTAATTTAATGACAAGAAGGATTAGAGGTGACGTGATAGTGTTCTAATATGTCGGGGCTGCTACAAGGAAGAGAAGCTCAACTTATTCTCTAAAGCACATGAAGGCAGGACAAGAAGCAATGGGTGGAAACTTATCAAGGAGAGAACCAACCTAGAACAAAGGAGAGATTTCCTGAAAGAAGACTTAATCAGTGGAATGGCTTGCCTTCAGAAGTTGTGGGTGTTCCAACAGTGGGGGTTTTTAAGAAGATATTGGACAACCACTTCTCTGAAATGGTATAGAATTTCCAGTGTGAGCAGGGGGTTGGGCTAGAAGATCACCAAGGTCCCTTCTAACACTGTTATTCTGCTGGTGTCCAGGGGTGGGCTACTGGAGGTTCACAGGGGTTTGGGAGAGCCCCTAGCTAAGATTCTGTGCAATCCCATTCCTGGCTGGCCCTGCCCACCCTATCCCTCTCCTCCCAGGAGTTCCCATGCAGCATGTTTTGGAGGCACGTAAGTGGAGAGCGTGTGTGGAGACTCAGGGAAAGTGAAAAATGGGCCTTCAGGAAATTCAGGAAGGCTGGAAATAGGCTCGTTTCAGCTTCCAGAGAGCCTCCGGAGCCCCGGGAGACCGTTTTCACCTTCCCAGAGGTTCGAAGAAAGCCTCCAAAGCCCGGGAGGGCAACCCACCCACCATAGTGCAGGAGGCCAACACCCACCATGGCCACACCCACCCAGCAACCAGGCAGAGAATCCTTTGCTAAAATTTTTGAAGCCCACCCCTATTGGTGTCCCTTCCATCAGTAAAAGCCTCTGTTGGATCATAGATTCTCCCCTTACCAAAAGATTCCTTCCATTCATGTATAGGCAGTTTTGGATCTTATTCCAGCTCAGTAGTTCACTGCCATGGAACATGACTGAGGAAGCAATGTAACAGAAATTTGATTTACCTTTCCTCGATTTAATGTGAACTCTGAAAGATTCCTCTCACTGTGATTATGCCCCACTTCATACATGTTGTACGATGGGTTTCCAATTTCTACATTGATTCCTCCATTTATTATTGGTTGTCGTCGGATGGTTTTTGTCCTACAATATATAAGAGGGAAATAGGAAATAAACCTATATAAAATAACACATGTTAAAATGTTCTTCTAAAAGTTCCTAAGCTATGTCTATATTGTGGGGGGAAATGCAAATATTTACATGCTATTTATACCAATACTTATTCAATGATAACATTGGCAGAAACTTGTCCCTTGGTATTTCCTTTCTCCATGGCAGTTCCTTGGAGTTTGGTTTTTAAGAACTTTTTTTTATTTCACAAGTCTCCCTGAATAACTTCATTCCATTTCGTTTAACTACGATATCAAACTCAAACTTAACAAAATACTTTTTCTTTTTTAAAAAAAAAAATCCTTTTAATCTCTGTCTATAACTTTTGCCAATGTAATATTTTTTCTTGCAGACAAGCTCTGCTTTATGTTCCTGCTGCCTCAAAGATCTATAGAGGTAAGAAAATTTTTCCAGCTAGTAATATAAATTAAAATAAAATTTCCTTTCAGTTGAGCATGAAATCTATCTCTCCGTCCACTGACCCACCCATCTTTCATATTTATATTGCTGCCCATTTCACAAAATGTAACTCTGGGTGGCATGCAATAAAAAACCTGTAAAACAGCAATATAAAAACTGTTAACACTAAAAAAATATGATTAAAAAAAGCAATGGAGCCAGTTCAGCAACTCATAATTCCATTGGGATTTCCAGGCCTGATAACAGAACCAAATTTGAGGGAGTTACAGAAAATTAAGAGGGATGAGACAATTCTATAATGTAGATGCCAATTTTTGGAAACTTCTTTGCCATATCTATGAAGCAATTTTTGCCAAAAACTTAGCAAAGGCTTAATAATAAGAAGATAAATACTTACCTTCGTTTTCTTTTACAGAGGAGCAAACCTATTACCAAAGTAGTAATCAAAGTCACCAACAGGACCAGAGGAACAATGATTGCAATGCTTCCTACAAGAAATAATATAAACATCTCTGATGGCTATGAAGCTAAAATTTGGAAAACTAACTTTGAAAAATGCATTATCAAACATACATTTGTATATCTTTTAACAAACAGATGCGTTAATAGCATTAAATACTGCACAATATTTGAAGAGTTGTATACATATCAGGTTTCAATATATTACTTTATTGTACTGTTGCCATAGGTTGCTTGCCTACTATTTCTAAACACCATTCCAAGGCCTCTTTGAATAAGTATTGAATACATCAAATTCATTGTGTTTATATCTGACAATCTTCTCATCACCCTACCTCTGTGAATAAATCTATCAATGAATCTATTTCATTAGTTTGTCATAGCAGAGCACAAGACTCCTGATTAGAGGAGAGTGGTCATGACACTATATCACTATATTAACGTAGCATAAACAAAGAATAAAATATCCCATCTGTCAAGCATAGAATGTATTTTGATTTATAATAAAAAATAACTCTTAATTCGCTCTTGAAAGTTAATAAACCAGGCAATGCAACACTTGGAACATAAAGGCAAAAATGTGCTTTTTCATACAAAATCTATTTCCAATTACTTACATCAAATACATATCTTCCTAATAAACAGAACTATGCCAGGAAAAGATCTATCTGTTTAGGAAACTGTAAATAATGCTGCTGTACATGAGCACTCTCATGCATTTCAATACATGCTTTTGCTTTGATACATGAAATATACAAAATACTGTTTAACCATTAACTATCGGAACATATTTGAATGGGACACACCTCTCTCACTCTACATATCATACTCCTTTTTTTGGTGTGTGTTTGAAGGTTGTTTAATTGAGGCCACCAGACTCATCCTTTACTGATCTGAAAATGATCTGTGGAGCTAATTCAAATTACCCAAGTTAGTGTTATATGTCATTTCTTACTAAGTTTGTTGAATTTAGGTTCCACTTTAAATCTGGAGGATGATTTAGTCATAATTTAACTCATATTTATCAAAAGGATCAAATTCAAGTAATTAGACATAGATTTAACCTATCCTAATTCTTCCATATAATCACAATTTATCTGATCTTCATATTCTCATTTTCAATTATATTCAAGCTGCCATCTTTGCTTCTCCAAATCTACAGCTATCATTCTTTTTTTTTCTTACTATTAAATAATCATCTTGCATATTGAGCCTTTATTCCTTTTCTCTCCCCTTGTTCTGCATAAGGGCAGAAATTATAAAGACAGTGAGCTCCGTATTTTTAAATATATATTGCCTACAAGAAAAACAATAGTTTAAATGTGGTATTAATTAAACACAACTTACTTGTACTGATATTATCAGACTTGCTGCTCTTAGGAGCTGGCCTTTCACACTGTATACCTGACCAGTTTGTGGGGCATCTAAAATAAGTAAAAATAGCACATTAACCCAGAGGAACAGTTTTCTACATGAATTACCATGTTTCCAAGTATCAACTATTATACTACTTTTTTGTAGATAGTCATAGATATAACATTTAATTTAATAATAAATATTTTTGATTAATTATCATAAAATTAGAACAAAATCTAAGTACAAGCCATTATAAAGGTCATTGTTAGTAGATTTATATTTCAAAACAGAAGTAATCAGAGTTAGCTAAATAATAATATCTGGGTTTTACAATGTGTTCAAATTTAAAATGAATTTACTTTCAGTTAATAGCTGATCAAAATAGATTTTATTTATAGTCTGGATTATAATAGTAACAATTACTTCTGTCCTGTGTTTGCAAATTAAAAATTAAAATTAAAAATCCTTATTAAATGACAATATTGACAATTTTGGATCATATTATTCTGAAATGAACATCTTGTTTCACTTATCATACCCTAGTGCTAGGTATTAATTAATTAAATACTTTTGATACTTTTGAGTTTGATTGAAATTTTTTTTCATTATTGAATTTACACTCAATTCTTCTTTATACTCTACCATTCAAGAGGGCTTACAATTATTTAAAATATAGTACAAAACATTAAAAATGCAACTAAACTAAAACTAAAAATCATTTACTAAAATAGTTAACAATTACAGATTTGGCCACAAAGGTGATATTATCATTTCTCTAAATACTTAAAGAATAAGAGACAAACAGAACTTTGAGGCACTGCATTCCAAATGGTGGGAACCACATAGAAGAAAGTTGTTTCTTGTTGTCAACCATTCAAGTTAGGCAAGGTCAGTAAACAGATTCCATCAATTTGATTGGAACTATATTTTTTTTTTTACTGTAAATAGACTATGGTAACAAAATCCTGAAAGCCTAATTGTATTTTGTATTCCTTCCCTCTTATACACTTCTAAATTAGAATACAGCCAGTCTGAGCTTCTTATATTTTCTCTTTTTCCTAGGCTTATAGCATGCTTCTGGATTTGTAATTATTTCAGCATAGTTTTGACTACCACTACCCCAAGTCATGTCTGTGGCAAGCTTCCATCTTGAGAAGGTTGTCTCCTGCTGATCTAGGTAAATATCATGAGTCTCCAAGACCGGGTGAGTTATCATTTAGTTTTAATATATTCATTTATTAAAAGCTGTAAAGCAGCACCTCCTTCAATCTGCATTTCCTCTTTGCTCTTTTAAAATAATGAGAAATACATCTATCATTATGATTAAATGAATTTTTCTTCTATTTTTTTTTGTCTTCACTCACATTAATTATAATGCATACATATAATGGTCTGAAATGTCTTCCGTTAATTGAGTGGCAAACTATTGTCTTTGCATGCACTGTTTAATACTATCAAATGAGTGAGGAATAATCACAAATAGTTGGACTGGTTGAAAGCAATTTTCTATGTTCCTAATGAGATGATAGAAGTGCTATGCTGGTATGCCACAACTCTTCAGCTTCGTTCTAAAACTTCAAATATAATCTAATTCCTTCAAACTTAATTTAAAGCCTGTGAGATAAAATTTGATTGTTATTACTGATTTTTAAAAAATCTTCAAATAGGTTGATATGTAAGAAAAAATATACAAAATAATTAGTGATACACATTTTCTCGCTTTTATGGAAAAAATCTATGGTTGCTAAGAGTTGACACCCATTGGATGGCACATAATCATTTTTTTTTCATTTAAAATATGCAACTCTAGAAAAATATTGTCCTTTCTAACAATTATATATTATGTATATAAAGGAGAACCAGTTTAACAGAATCTTGGCAGTTTAAATACACATGTAATTTAAAACTTTTCTTTTAAGAGTTTCTTCTTTTCTTCTAAGGTTTTTATATAGCATGACATGTAATAAGTAACCATTAAGTAGAAGGTTCATTATATGCAAAACAACAATAACACAATAATGTCACAGAACAATTTTGTTTAATAACACTCTTATCTTCAATGACAAGAGAATATCACAAATTATTTCATAGTGAAAAGAATCTGCATTAATGGCAGAAAGTTGAAAGCAAAACAAAAAGTGTATTTGAGGGGAAGGAAAGGATTTACAGGCTATGAAACAATTATCAGAATTAATTTTAAAAAATGCTCGAAGTGACTGCTTACATTTTGATGACAACTTTGTGACTTTTATTTGCCGAAAGAATATTCTCATAAGAAATGTCATAATAAGATTTTTTTTCTAATTTCTGGACTATAGGAACATTTATTATGGATTGTATGTGTGTGTATGTATGCATGTATTCAGAAAGAGAGAAATATTCACAAGATAATAAGTACATTGGCAGGTGTGACTAATGAATGTATGGAAATGCTTTTATTACAAAAATAAGGTAGTATTAACTTCACAGAATGGAAGAATGGAACTATTGCTATTAGACAAGCCTGCCTTCTGCTTGCTATATCCTCAAATGTGGCATTGAAAAGGTGAACATGGAATCCTACCTCATGAAATAGACTGAAAAAAATTGTCTTTGCAGAATGAAAAATAACTTTGCATCAAATGATTATAGCTTACTAAATTGACAGGTCCATATAAAATGAGAAATTATATTTAAAGCTACAATGTAGAAGGCTATCCTAAATACAAATGGATAAACTCATCATTTACGAATTACATAAAATATTGTTTACAAATTATATAAATAATTATGTAAGTGTTAAATTCAATCATACAACTGGTGGTTTTAGTATAACTCTGTGATTGCAGAACTTCACTTCACAACTCTTCATTTTTTAAAGTTATTTGGGTAGATCCAATAGTTTTTTAGATCTTACTACCTTGCAACTCTTATAGCTGTATCATCATATCTGTATTCAGTGCAGCTGCTGGGAGTTTTAATTCTGGATAACTGAATTCTGGATAATCCCAGATACAATGCAGTTATTTTGTCATATTTATAGATAGAGGGTTATTCCTGGATTTGCACTTGAAGAAGAAATTGTTCAATAAGGAGAGACTCCCATTACCTAATTTTGTACTATTGCACTGTGTGTGGGGGGCGGGGCGGGGGGGAAATCACAGAACTAACTCATAGATCTTTTCATTAGAGAACAGCACAAGGATCTCTCTATGGCAACTTGCAAAAAAGTAATGACATAGGAGATATGAATTGAAGGCTATTTCATGAGCCTTTACCAATATGAAAAGGAGACTTAATAGCTGGCAGAAGGATAAAAATGCACACCAATCCTTTAATAAATATTAATTCTGTCTATGTATGTATTTATCAAGTATAAAGAAAAATAAATATTCTTTTTGCCGGGACCACACTATGTTTTCAAAATAGTTATTTGAAATTACTATTTAGTTTGATTGTATCTATCTGTGGCTTTTATCATCATTAACATATTAATTTTATTCCTTGTTCACTTTATTAATTATAAACAACATCTACAACAGACATTACTTTTGTTCTAATATAACTTACTTTTACTTTAATACAATTAAATGTACTAATTGATTAATACATTTTCTCAAGGTAATATGTTTTAGTTTAATTATGCATTATAAAATGTAATGCTCTAGATATTACATTAACTAGCCGTTTTTTAGCATACTGTAAGGCATGCCAATCAATTAAGCATTGAAAACATGTTAAGAACCTGGTCTTATTTTTGTTTATGCAAAAAGTTATCTCTAACATAATAAATTAAGTATATATTATACTTGTTATATTTTATATTATTATAAACAGATATGTTGCCAAATAAAATTCAACGAGCTCAAGATATCTAAACTGCAAAGTCTCTACTTCAGCTATAGTATATCTACTCAGCTGACCTTAGTGATCTTAAAAATGTGAAGTGGGATCAGGCTCAATTACTACTTGTATGGGAGGCAATTAGAAAATTCCAAAATGGGAAAATTGAAAACAACAATAACAAAAACCAGTAGTTAGTAACATCAGACCTTGCTACCAGGTTCGCAGCATGGACATTCCATGTGATGATTAGGAATCAAGCTTTTGGGAACATCTGAACAGGCCTTTAAAGCTTCGAAGATAAGAATATTATTTTGTCCTGTCCTGTCCTGTCCTGTCCTATCCTATCTTATCTATCTATCTATCTATCTATCTATCTATCTATCTATCTATCTATCTATCTATCTATCTATCTATTGTTTTAAAAATGCAAATTATTATTGAATGATAATATTAAAAATAAACTATAAATTATATTGCTATATGATTATTAAATAAATCTACCCATAGTTCTCACTAGAGCTACCAATGACCACATTAAAATTATCATACATTATGCAAAGACCTGTCTCTCTGGAAAATGTTCTAAAGTTGGGGGAAGAAAAGATAAGAAGATGATAACCAGCAAAGTAATTGGATTCAGTTACAATGGCAATGAATGCACTTTTGGAAAGACCAGGTTAAGGGCTGTCATGGAGAAATTTTATTTATGTGGCTACTAAGAGTTGACAATGACATGTAATCTATAAATCAGTCAATAGGTACTTAAATATAAAATATGTATTACTAACTTGGTAAGCTCATGAGAGGAGAATTAATTTACAAAATACTGATGTTTGTTCCCCATATTACAATACTTAAATAGAGTGCTGACTAACAAATGTTTTAAAGAAAACCAAAATCTATTCTTAAGGATCCATCATAATTTAAACAAGGCAATGATAAGAGACTGTTTCTTAAGGTGAATTGAAGGACACCCAAAATTGCATGTGCCACTGCATCCTGGACCAGTTGCAATTTCTGGATGGTCTTCAAGAACATCCCCATGCAGAACACAGTAGAGGTAAATGAGAAGGCATTAAAAGTCATATACTGTAGCTCTCACCCACATTTGGTAGCAAAACTAAATCTAGATTACTTACAAACATAAAGATTGTGAATAATTATTTAATAAATTCCAGCAAAGAATTGAAATAAATCTCCATATTTTACAGAATTAGTATATATCAGTACTATCTTAAATCTTATCTTTATGTTTGCACAAAATCTTGTCTAGGTGTCTAAATATAAGCTGCTGAGGCTCATTGTAGTAGCACAGTTATACGTTTAATAAATTAATAAATGAAAAATTACAATGTGAGCTAATTTACTATTCTAATACATAAAGCAATAAATCAGACACATGCAGTGGAGCTGACAGAAACCATTTCCCCATTCTGTCTTTCATACAGTAGTTCTATCCAATAAACACATTATAAAAGATTTGGTTGAAATGCAAACTGCATCATAAAATTAGGAAAACATAAGGATTCAGCATATAACTACATTTGTATTCTTGCACAGATATGAACTAGTTAAGTTTGCATTAAAATGCAAATTAAAACTTGAATTTTGCCTCTACATTCAAGGGTTATAGAAGAATTAGGATCAGGTAGATATTTCCATCATAGATTAATTGGTGATTTCTGGTATATATAAGAAATGTTGTGGACACTGGTTTACCATTGATGTACTAATATTATCCTAGAAATTTGGTCTAGGATGATTCAAGGAATGGTTTTCTTTCTATTGAAAACAATTAAAGGCATAATGTATAGGTGCATTACTCATGAATAAGCTGCATTGTTACATAGGTTTATATGGAAATCAATTGTGTTAAATTCATGGGATAATTTACAGATTGACATATATAGGAATGTGTGCTAAAATACATTATATAGTTTTATATTGCTTGAACATTATTTATTTTTCCTTATCTTTTTCACATTAGTAAAGTTGATTACTTTAGCATGGAATGGCATAGGACTTAATGAAATGAGCTGACTGATGATGATGATCGTATTATACAGGAAAAGAGAAAGAGAGACGTACTAAGTTTCTGTATTTACTGAACTATCTTGGTCATTCAGGTATCCAGATAAATTCAAACTCTGAAAGTATACAATTTTATCTAATAGTGAATGTAACTAGCAAATACTATTCTATATATCCTACAAAAGAAAAGAAACACAGAAAAAATGAGACATAGTAATAAACTCATTTAAACATATTAAGTGAGAACAAACTTGTTTCAAAAATGATACAATTCTATTAATCTATATTTAACTGCATGCTCCTAGAATGTCAACTGGTAAATTCCCCTTATGACATCCATGTAATAAGCCTGCACTCAGTCATGGGCTCTCATGGGCTCGCTGCATACAAGTAGTAGTCCTCCTTGCTTAATTACCATAATTGGGACCAAAATTTTAATCATTGAGCATGTTACTGCATTATTCAATGATTGCAATTCTAGGACTCTTGGTTGCAGATCATTAGACAGAAAGAATAAAAGTGCTTCCTGCTGACATCTTCCAGCAAGCAGGCCTTTCACTTTTAAATGTTCCTGCAACCTACCAAAGGATTTCTGCCCCACAATGTGCATGGAAAGGACATTCTGCATGGTGCTGCAGGATTAGAAATAATCAGGATTTCATCTCTATTCCTATATGGAATATAGGATAAGTATGGAGCTTCTCAGTCATCCAGATCATGGTTGCCCCAAAGGTGCTTTTCAAAAGGTAACTTTCTTTAAGATGTTTAGCTTTTCATCCAAGAAGTATCCTCAGTTCTCTTTGAATGCTGGGGAATGGAAGGATTTATATGTCTTGTAATCATTTGGTTGTTAGCACTTTGAAGGTGGGTCATTAACTCTCCGAGAGTCATTGACGCCCCTTAGGCACAGAAAAACCCAAAAGGAAAAGAAAGGAGATCGAGAAAGGAAAAGGAGGATTTTTAGAGAAACACGGAAAGACTGTGGGAAATGTTTTTAGGAAATGACTGGCAACTTAAGTGGCTGACATGGAACTCTTATTTTGGCTAATGATCTTAAAAAGGCTTAGTTTAAGAATGGTCCGAAGTCCATAAAGCACTTAAGTATGTGATTCAAGGGAAGAGTACTGAAGAAGAGGATAGGAATGAGATTTTATTTACTGAACATAGACAGCACTCAAAAAGGTTGAAGAAAAGTCGAAGAGTTACTAGTTAGAACAAGACCACCTGTCTGATTTAATTAGAAAAGCAGAAAATCTTGCAACTAATATCTGCAAACCTGTAATAGCTCTAGAAGTATGAATGATCGGTCAAGATAAAAAATTGCATAACCCCATATGCTTAGAGTTGGAGTTAAAAATGTTCTCAATTGTATTTATAAAATCATGTCTTACCAAAAGGGGAAAAAGCCTTGTTTGCATTTATATAAATTAGAAGCAGTAAATTATAACTGTAAGCTTGAAACTGAAGAAATTAAATTATTTCTGATATGTATTTTATCACTACAGTAATTTCAATAAAATTGGGGAGGGATTAGTGTTTTCAAATGGTTTATATCTTAAGTATTTTGTGTTACCTCAGAACAGAAAATTCTCTATATGCTAGAAATCATAACCATAAAATATAAATAAAATTATTAACTATTGTAACCTTATGTTCCAAAATATAAAATTATAGTTCAATTGTAAGTTTTATGGTATCAATCACAATTATATTTTGTCAGTCCTTGGGTGATGATACCATATTTCCAGCGTTACTACATACTTAAATGTATTGTTTAAAGTTGTTTTTAAATTATATTTATTTCATTTTGGATTGTTTTAATGGTAGAAAAGTTACATAATAATAAATAAATAAATGATAAAAAGAGAGAAATAGTACATTATTATTTCCATGTATATATATGATATAATAATGGAAATTATTTATCCATTATAATGGAAAAGGTTATTTTTTGTGTTTTTTCTAGCTTTCATCCTCACACAAAAAATAAAATAGAATATATACACTGAAAAATTATGATGTACATTTTGGTATAAATATAATAATGGATTACATTCATAGCAATTATAACAGTGAGATTTGCCAGAGAGGTCATATTTTATTATTATTTAATGAAGAATTATATTTGTATTAAATGAAATACAGATTGCATTATAGTTTGCATTGCTCACCCAGACCCTAAAAGATACTTTGAATAATTTTAACTTTAAATCTTAAAATATATTCTTCCATTTTTTTCAATTAATTGACAATATGCAAAGTTGAAAAGGAAGAACAATAGAATAGTTAAGACTAGAAATTAGAAAAGTTAGGAAATATAGAAGGATGACAAGAAAAAGTGAACATATCTAAGACTGACTGGTGGTGAAAGTAATGATATATTTGAAAACTGATAATGGATCAATTCACATTACATGGAATATGATTCTGTGCAACAGTTTTTGCATATAATATCTGCCACATTTTAAAGTTAGCAAAAAGGTGGGTTGGCATAAACAGATGTAAATTTTTATGCTGATATCAAGAAGAAAACTTAACAATCTGAACAGAGGTCAGCTTTCAGTTAGACAACCAATCTAGAGCCCAATACAGGAATAATTCTGATGTCATGAACTTGGAATTATCTCTCACTTATATTTATTAGCAAAAAGCTAATGTATAGTTAAGTAAGCTTAAACTCAATAGAATGTGAATTCTCTATGAGACTATGCTCTGTCAGAAAAAAAACTAAGTATGAATTTTATTCATCTAACCTGAAGCTATGATTTTAAAAACAACGGAAAATTAATCAAGACAGATGTAGTTTATTTCTTGAGGAACACTGATCTAGGAAACCTATTTCTTTCTGAAACATACATACAATGGTAAATAAATTCTAGGTAATGAAAAGATTAAGATAGCTTGGCTAATTTGCTGTTATTGTAGTAATTGCTTTTTAAAATTATTTTCTTATTATTGTCACAAAGCTATTTGTCACTTCAACAGCTGACAAATTGTCTACTTGTTCTATTAACTAGAATAGAATAGCATATGATGAATTTGTGTATAATTTGCCTTTTTTATAAACATTGTTATATTTAAAGACAGGGTTATTTTCTAAACATCCTGATGTCATATTATTTCATTATATAGTAGCATAAAGTTTTGGCTTAATAATAAGGGAATGTTACATCCAATGTTGTACTTTTTAATATAGTCATTAACAAATTTTCAAACAACTAAATTAAATTACACAAATGAACCCTGAGGTTAAGAAAAAGTTGCAAGATGATATGGATGTATATGATTTGAACCAATGAACTGTGGCCTGAAATGATGTCACAAAATGTGCAGCATTAAGTGGAAGGTTAAACCTACTTGCATCTCGGTTCATTAAACGCAGTTAAAGTGCAAATTCCCTCATTCTGACAGTAGTAATCACAAGGGTTCACTTTCTGGTCACAGCGCTGATTTTTAAACCCCACAGAGCATCTGCAGAATTTCAGTAAAATACAGCTAAATAAATAAATATTCTCCCTTTGTTTTTTTGTTTTTTTTTGCTGATATCTTTTAAATGCAAATACATAGCTGATAAAATGAACAATAAGCAAATATGCTCCACCTGATCATGGTAAGTCCAAACTATTAGTTTCATTAAATCTTACTGACAGCTTGGAAAACCAAGCTAATGTGGGTGCAATCCTGTCAAACATAGAACTGGCACAGAATTCAACAGAATCAATTTGATCTTTCTTCTATTGTGGTAAACAGCAAGATACAAAGGCAGGCACTATGTAGTGCCTGATAATTGCTGGCCAAGAGAGATTAAAGTCTACCTCTAACCTTCAAATACCCCTGGCTGAATGTTACCTAAATTCTGAATTAATTCAAGTTTTGCACCAGTTGAATACACTGACATTCCATACATAACAGTACCCCAATGTATCAGGTTATTATCCAAGACAAAGGACAGAAGCTAATAATTCTATATGCAGTCTCTGTACCCATATTAGAATTATGATCCTGCCCAAATATAATCTATTCTCATGGAAACACATGTTGCATTCCTTTTTTCTCCAATAATTTGTAATAAATAAACACATTTTTATTCATCACCCAGCAATGATGTATTTGGAAGAATATCATTACATCCAAATATCTGACAATCTTTTCCTATAACAGAACGATTAAGGATTCTTTTAATGAGCACTTTAAGGACAATTACATTGAAATGTTTCACATACATTAAAATTAGGATACTCAGTTTAGACTTATTTCATATAGAGCCAGTTACAAGAGTGAATTTTACCTTTATAGTTACCATAACACAATTGCAATATACATACATATTAAAAGGTCACATCATATGGATAACTATGATTTAAGAATTAATTTAAAATTTGGATTTTAAATGCTTCCTTAGTACAATACTATTTCCACAACATTGCAAGTGTTATAAATATATTCATAACAATATATTTGTCTTTGAACAACAGATAATATGTCTATATCTCTAAGTAATGCAATCTATATAATAATTAAAATAGATAACATAGAAATAGTATCATGTAGTTAGGGGGTGCCATTCTCCTGTCCTTGCCATTGACAATTGTCAAAACCAAAGCCAAATCTGGAGCAAATTTTTATTATCATGGTATCACTCTGAAAGAAGAAATTACTTTGGCAAAGTGGCATTAGGAATCATGTGGATATAAAGATGCCCAAATTATTTCATGATACTCACAGACAGACAGGTATATTTGTCTCTATATCCAACTGGCAGGTTGCACCATTGTAGCAATAGCCATCACATAATTGGCAGCTGGATGCAATTTTTCCATTTGTGCAGCTATGATTTGTAGGAGGAAAACATGTCACTGTTAACTATGCCAGTGCTGATGAATGGGGTGCTTCAGTCATTCTATTTTTTTTAATAGTATGTTAAATTACTTTCCTTGGTTAATGAAGAAAGCCATTACAGGCTGCTCAGCTTAACTTAGCATGGTTACTCAATCAATTATATGTTTGGTATGTTCAACAAACTATGCAGCAAGATCAGAGACCTTGACTTGGGGCGTAGTTGTTATAATAGATGTTGACAATTTTGTTATTTAGTACTAGATGAGTGATTCTAGTGACCAGAAACAATAGCTTTACTTACTTTTAATATCATGACAACTTAAAGGCATGTGTATTTATACAACACAAGATCTTTATCTCACTAATAACATTATTATCAAGGGAGTAGAAATATGAATGATTTCCATCTCTGTTTCTTTGTTTATATGCTTTGCTGTGGCCATGCCCCAGTAACAGTTTAATAAAGAAGTAATGAAAATAATTGATTGTGGGAAAACCCACTACAAAATATTGAATATGTTGTGAGGAAGATTAAAATATTTTTAAAAATGTGGTCTTAAAATAAAGATACTTACCAAGAATATGAACGTGGAAGACCAGAAGAAATTGGAAATTAAAACTGGTCTTAAAGTTGTGAAAAAGATACAGTACTTGGGGCTAATTCTTACTGATGAAAATTCTAAGCTTTATAGAAATAATTATGTTAAAATATGGAAGGAGATAAAGTCATATTTAAACAGATGAGAAAAACTAGGTTTGTTATTGATGGAAAGAATGTTACTTCTATTCCAGACAACACTGATATTGATTAAAGATTTTTCTTCTAAAGTGTCAGAAAGATACCGTATAACTAAATTTATTTGAAAAAAACAAAAACAAAAAAACAAGAATTAAATATAAGGTTTTATAGGATGCTAAAGAAAGAGATAATGAAGAAAATATTGAAAATATAAATGGAACCTGAAGCTTTTCTTTAAGGTATTATGGATAAACCAATCGAAAAAGAGCTTGGGGCACTATTTTTTTAAATGGTGCTGCTGTGAGGATTGTACTTGCTAAGCATTGGAAATGAAAAGAGGTGCCAATTGTTGACTGTTGGGATGGGATTGGGGTGGAGATTGGGAGGGAGAAAGGGATGATTTTGCGTATGTACATGTATGTGCTCACCCACTTCTATGGCCTGGTTTTGAATGGGTTGTAGCCTGGTACTAGGCCACGGATTGGGGGTTGAGGAGCCCTGGACGAGATAAATTTATAAGAGACTGGAAGTTATTTTGTGGACTTTCTATATATTAAATACAATAACAGAGAGATTTGATGATTAATGTGCTAACATTAATGTCTTTTTTTCTTGTTTTACTTATATATTATGATTAGATGTTGGGAAACTTGATTATTGGACAGAGACTTTGTCATCTGGAGTATTTGTTTATTTAATATAGTAGTTTTGTTAAATAAGGATAGGAAAGCTATCAGGTTTTTAAATTTACTTTTCAGTATCTAGCCGTAGTGTATTTTTTATATTTAATTTTTATGTTTATGTTTAATGATAATGTTTGTGTTTAATGTTAATATTTGACATTTAAATTTTTCTTTTTTTCTTTGTACATTTTTTTTCTTATTGTTAGTGTTGGTTGGTTGTTTTTCTATTTTTCTGTATTGTATTTTATTCTTGTTGGTAAAAGAAAATAACTTAAAAAAAGAAAAAATAATGAAAAATATACTATCCAGCAGATGTAATCTTTATGTATTCTATAATAGCTGAGATATGATCTTTATGTATTTGATAATAGCTAGTAAGGGCCAATAATTCTTCTAAAATTGGAAGTAATATTTCGCTTTTCAGTTTTATTGATACAAATCTGATATTAACATGAATTTCTAAAAATGACATTAAATTTTAATTCCTGGTAGATTACTTAACAAATTCAAGGAGCAAATTGCACTACATTTTAAATAATGCTCTTGTATAAATGTGTGTTTGGAACTATCATTTTGATTTTCTCTACCCTTTTAGTTTTTCATTCAGTTAAAACTACAATATACAGTATATATTTTAATTAATTTTTCATGAAAGGCAAAACATAAATATTTTAATCTATAAATTAATTACTATGGGACATTTACAATATGGAAAATGTATAATTAAAATACTTTCCCACAATAATACATCTATGCACATATTTTTATAACAGAGCAGATGGCTACTGCAAATTGTACATTAAGGTATACTATTCAGAGAACACCCAAAATTCCCTATCTGATTTAATTAAAATCTACTAAATTAATTATACACATGTAATAAATTTTGATTTTAACGGATATAAAAATCTTTCTTTTTTGCTGGAGTATTTCTTACATGGTAGCCTAATTATCATGTCTATACAAGCCTGAATAATAGTTAATTTTATATTTTAAAATCATATTTTAATTCATATCTGCTCAGCTTACTGTAGTTGCAGATAAGGCAGACTTGATCTATCAACAATAATATTGGCTTGCCCAATATTTACAAATATATTGAAACATTTCTGGCTATTCAATTACATGATTTATCACAGCTTTAACTTACTTGCACATTATGTCATCATTTTTCTTGTCTATGATGCATTGACCTCCATGACATTTTTCACATTTGTCTATTTCACATTTTGCACCTTCATATTGTAGAGGACAGAAACATTCTACACTGCCATCATCAGCAATGATGCAAGATTCAGAATTAACACAATAATGGTGGCAAATATCTGCAATGAATACACACATATACATACATAAGACATTATAAAATTATCCTCTTATAAGCATATTAATAAGTTGTTAGAATCAATAATTATTTTAATAAGTTATGAAAAAAATCTTTATAGGACATGAACATATACACATATATACATTTTTCAAAGACATAATCCAATAGATCTGTTTAAAAATATTCAAAATGAGACAAAAATTTCTCAACAGTTTTTAAAAGACACTTCTTAAATCTCAGGGATGTTCCTTTATGGATTTAAAAAAAAACATTTGCCATATTTTTTTCCTCTTCCCCAGCCATCCAAGAATAATGTCTGATATAAAGCATGTGAAACATACAAAATGAATACCTGTATGCTAACATAATTCTTGTTTCACAATTACAAAATAAAATAAAAAGGAAACAAACAAACAAAAAACCCTGAAACAAAATGCTTTTTACAGACAATGGTGACCTCCCATTAACAGGCATTGGTGAACAACTGGAAATCTAAAAGAAAAATGAATAGATCCTCTCAATTTGGCAATCCAGTTCTATAGTGGCTTAGAATATGTGTTATTACTGCAGTTTTCTCAAAATATGAACATGTCTGTATTTTGTCACCATTACATCTTCATACTATTGATCTTTTATAGGACAAAATTGCCATACCACAACATAAGTTATGTCTTTAAGTCTCTTTCTTATTTCTCATTATACAATTCAATTAGTCCTCTACTTACAACTATTTGTTTAATGACCATATGAAGTTACAACAGCACTGAAAAAAGTGGCATGATCAATTTCACAAACAGCTGAAGAAGCTTCTTGGATAAGAAGTAAAACGCCTTCAAAGAAAAAACATGAAAGTCCAGTTGCCTCCTGAAAAAGCACCTTTGGGACAGCTATGACCTGGATGACTGAGAATATCCATAGATGTTTAGCTATGCACTTTGGGATGAACACCCTTCAAATGATGTGGGAGTTTAAACAGATTTACCAAAAAACTGCAGACTACAGGAACCATTTGCACTTCAATTTGAAATGCAGACAACACAAACTCATCCCCAACAGCCTGCGCCTGTCTTCAACAGTGAAGGGACACAGGGCAGAAAACATCCTGCTACCAAGAAGTCTCCACACCCATTTACTTAGGTGACCCTGAGGACACAGATAAATATCCAAGTGTCCTCAACAAATCTCTAAAAGAATGCAAATGTCCAGTTGTTTGCAAGGAATATAAATATTTCCATTCCCCACTATCCAGTCAGTGCTGAAGAAGCTTTTTAGATGAGAAGCAAAATCTCTTTAAATAAAAAACAAGAAAATCCAGTTACTTTCTGAAAAAGCACCTTTGGGACAATCATGACCTGGATGACTCAAAATTTCCATAGACGTTCGACCATTTCACACTTATAACCAGTGGTGTGATTCAATTTTGTTAACTACCGGTTCTGTGGGCGTGGCTTGGTGGGTGTGGCAGGGGAAGGATACTGTGAAATCTCCAGTCCGAAGTGGTATTTGAGAGTTCTCCGAACTACTCAAAATTTCCGCTACCTGTTCTCCAGAACTGGCCAGAACCTGTTGAATACCACCTCTCCTTATAACAGTTGCAGCATTCTCATGGATCAAGTGATCAAAATGCTAACAAACTGTATTGGTGACAGTTGCACTGTCCTGGGGTCATGTGATCACCATTTGTAATCTTTTCAGATAGCATCTGACAAGCAAAGTCAATGGATGAAGCCAGATTTGCTTAATGGCATTGTTTCACTTAAAAATGCAATGTTTTACTTAACAACTGCTGCAAAAATTTTGTTAAGTAAAATGTGATATAATTCACTTAACAAATGCAACTGCCTCTCATGGCAATGGAAATGTTGGGTTCAATGGTGGCCATAAGTCAAGGAGTACCTGTATATGTGATAAGAGTTTGCAACCGCAAAGTAATAACTTTTCTAATATTGTCTAAATTCTCACATTTTTATAAAGTTTAAATAAATATTAATAAATATTTGTTTATTAATGGATTTGGGTTATCTAATATATTTCATTATTTTAGACAAGATTTGTAGATTTTAAAATCTGATACTAGTATACAACACAATAAATACTTTTACACATTTACATTAACATTTGGATGGATGAATTTCTTTTTAGGTAAATTTCAGGTAAATATATTTTTCCCTTAATCTGTATGTCCATTTATGCATGATTTATGTGATTTAATATTTATTATTATTATTTCATCCTACAACACCTAAAATCTCCAAATACCTACACAAGTGATCTCTTTGTAGACTTCAGTTCAACATTCAATCCAGCCATTCTTCTAAGTAAATTAAACCCACTAGCGGTACTTGAACATACTTGCAAGTGGATCATAAGCTTCCTAACAGACAGGAAGCAGCAGGTGAAGCTAGGCAGAATCACATCTGATATCTGTACAATAAGCACAGCAGGCCCCACAAGGCTGTGTGCTTTCTCCACTTCTCTTCTCCCTATATATCACTGACTGCATCTCAAATGATCCATCTGTTAAAATACTGAAGTTTGCAGATGATACAACCGTGTTTGGTCTCATTCGAGAAAACGACAAATCCGCATACAGACAAGAGGTTGTACAACTTACCTCATGGTGTAACCGGAACAATTTGGAACTGAATATACTCAAAACCATAGAAATGGTGGTAAACTTTAGGAGAAACTCCCCCATACTACCATCTCTTACAACACTAGACAACACAGAGACCTTCAAATTTCTAGGTTCTATCATATCACAAGACCTAAAATGGACACCTAAAAAACCTCATCAAAAAAACACAACAAAGAATGTTCTTTCTGCACCAACTCAGAAAGCTCAAACTGTCCAAGTAGCTGCTGATACAGTTCTACAGAGGAAGTATTGAGTCTGTCATCTGCACCTCTATAACTGTCTGGTTTGGTTTTGCAACACAACAAGACAGACACAGACTTCAAAGAGTAATTAGGACTGCAGAAAAAACAATTATTACCAACCTGCCTTCCATCAAGGACCTGTATACTGCATGAGTCAAAAAGAGGGCTGTGAAAGTATTTACAGACCCCTCACATCCTGGACATAAACTGTTTCGACTCCTACCCTCAAATTGACGCTATAGAGCATTGCACACCAGAACAATTAGACACAAGGACAGTTTTTTTCCCAAACGCCATCACTCTGCTAAACAAATAATTCCCTCAACACTGTCCAACTATTTACAAAGTCTGCACTACTACTACTATTAACCTTTTCACCACTCTTTATCATCCCTCCCCCCCACTTGTGATTGTTTTTCTCAGTACTGTATAATAGGGATGTATTCCAGATACTCCTTATATATTATTTCTAGATGCTACATCCTACATCTTAATTTTTCAAATGGCTTTAACGTTATGTGTAATTCTTTTCTTAGTTTTTTTTTAAATTTTCCACCTTTATCCTTGCTAATAATTTTCATAATATTTCCATTAAAGTTTAACAGAAAGCATAAAAATGACCCCACTGAACTCAAAAGCAAAGTATTTTTTTACTTTTGTGTTATATTTTTAAAAAACAGGCTATGAGTCACTGGTTATCATCAAGAACATTCATATGATTACTTTTAGAGTACTCGCTATGAAATTGCAGAAGCTCTTGTGTGCCCCAAGACTTTATAATAGCAGCTTAATAAAATGTCCATAAATTCTTGACAGGCATTTTGATTTTGTTGGTATCCGATGCCACTTTAAGAAATCATAAATGGAGCTCTGATCTAATTAATAACTCAGATAGCATCAAAGTTCAGGTATACAAGTGCTGCCACTGCACTTCAAATAAGTGCTTTGTCTTCACTTTTCCCTTATATATAATTAAATGTACAGCAAAAAAATTTTTTTTTAAAAATTTATTCATCATTTGATTGTTTGAAACTATTTCCTTCTATCTATCATTTTTTTTGTCTGCACTTCATTAAGAGGAATAGCAGTAATGAGAATTAATGGTGAAGAAGATTATACTTGAACAGTGGGTTGGATTAAAAGACCCCCATGATCCTTTCCAACTCTGTTATTCTGGTCATTTTTTCATATGGAAATGAATGGGTTAAGTCAGGAGAAAGGTAAAAGTGACTAATATTCAGTGGACATGGATTACTTAAGTATAAAAGTACCAAGAAACAGCATCTTACAAATATATAACATGTTTGTAATGCATTAAGTTTTGTTAGTAGCACTGACAATGAGGATATTATATCCTCTTTTTTTCTCTGTGTTTATTGTTTATTTATTGAATTAATATACCACCTATCTTGCAGTTTGAAGTGGTATTGTATATATAAAAAAGTATCACCATGATTGGAAAGTGTCCTGACTGAAGCAGCATCTCCAGATTACATCAAGACACTTTGATAATAGAAAGAATGTACAGTATATGAATTGAAGCAACAGTATGAGCAGTATAAATGGAATATGGCTTGATCATAAAGAAAATACTAATAAGCATGAACTGACCAAGGAAGTAGGTAAAGATTGCATAAATAGGATGAGAGGAAGGGAAAGACAGGCAAAGTATGATTCAATGAAGTTGATGAGATTGGCAAGAGGTTTAAAGAACAAAATGCAATGTGGTAAGGGGTATATAGATGGCAGCGTAAGTAAATATTTTTTGAAAGAACATAAATATATGTATTTTTCTTATCTCCTGGCATTATCTTCTCCTTACTTCTCTTCCTGTACCTTGCATGAGGTTGTTTACTTTGAAAGGCAAGAGGAAATGAATGTAGGCATTTTTTTTCTGGCTGGACTGGACTTTTTCATTCTGGCACTACTTTATTCTTTGAACTGCATTCCAGGCGTGTTGTGTGCCCTAATGCAGAATAAATGAAAATACCCCGCACCCCCAAAGTGTTTGGAAACTTTTATTAATCTCCAGACAATATATTCTCAATATGTATCTAGTTTTGAAAATAATTTGCTTTGGCAAAAACACGGCTGATGAATTTGTTCTTCTTAATGGTTTGTTTTAAGTGCCTTTTTTAGCATTTGGTATTTAAATCCTCCAGAGTTTGTTATCTATCTATCTATCTATCTATCTATCTATCTATCTATCTATCTATCTATCTATCTATCTATCTATCTATCTATCTATCTATACACACACACACACACACACACACACACTCACTCACTCCAGAAACTGACAATCTCTTTGTAATCTTGTTTTATCGTCGTTATTTAGAGCAGAAACTATTGCAGTTAATGTTGCAACTAACTTGTATTTTATGAGGTAGACATTATTGTATATAATGGCCAATAAGAAGGTTAGGATTTGCTTCCCTGTCTAATCCCTCCTCCCAGGATTTGTCTTTGTAAAAGAGAAGATAGTTTTGCAGACAGAAGGAAAGCTACAGATATACTATATAAGAACTGGATCTAAAATGTTTGGACCATTTTAGTAATTTAATGTTTTCTTATTCCTTTTCAAAAGTTAAAGAGCGTTTTCTCCATACAAGTTTCAGTAGTTCTAGGGGTTCAAAATACAGCTTAAAATAAAAGCAATTTTTACACACACACACACACACACACACACACACACACACACACACTATTAAACCATTATGATAAATAAAAATATAGTAATAAAATATGTCATGCCTGTTTTGTTATTATATTTGTCTGATAAAAGGAACCTTTATTGTAATTTCACATTTAATTATATAGTTTTGTTCTGGATGTACAGTGCTTTGCCAAATGATTGCCTTTAAAAACTGAAAAATAGCAATTCCATTCTGATTTTTGTTAATTATACTCCAGTTATTCTGCACTTACAATCTTGACATCTGTCCCCTGTATGTTCCGGTTGACATCGACAGTGGGGCTGATTTCCAGCAGTGATACTGCAAGTTCCTCCATTCTGACAAAAATGATCGCAGACTGTTTTATTGCAATTTGGACCTGTAAACCCCATTGTACAAATGCATGCAGGTCTTCCTACAAGACAAAATGAAATATCTGGTAGGATAGCTCTACTTATGTGCACCTTTCCTATTCATACTGATAAGTTATAGAATATAGATAAATCAATCAGAATCATATGACATCTACAAATATTTTAAACACATATACTTGCAGTCCTCATTTAGTTACCATAATTTTGGACTGGCAAATTGGTTGTTAAGCAAAGCAATTATTTTAATTTTCCTTTGTGTTAGAGACCTGTAAAGGTCATAATTGCAAGGATTGGCCCTAAACTTACTTTTTCATCACCATCATTATCATAACTGCAATTGGTTATTACACGAGGTAGTTGCTGAATGAGGACTATCTATAAATCAAAGCCCTTGATTATGCTTTTTATATTTCTTTAAAATCCATTACAATAATTTGTTTAGTTTGAAAGTAGCTCACATTATTTTGAATTTTAATTACATTTTTCATATGTACATTTTAATTAAATTATGATATTTCTTTGTTCAGATATTATTTTAACAAATCTGAAAAATATATCCACATTTTAATTAAAACTATCCATAAGAACCACACTAGAATTTCCCAATACCATAAATTACAAGAAAAGAATGACTAAATATACAGTTTACCGGTGGAATTTCTTCAACTATTTGTGTAGATAATAATCTAAAACTTATAATTCTTTTATCTCCTCATGTAGCAAATAATAATTTACAGTGAATTTAATTATTTGCCATTATAATTATTAGAAATACCAATACTAGTAATATAATATTTATATATCAATTTCCAACTTACAGAAAATCAAAGCACAGTGCAACTTAATTTAAGAATATCATTCAATAATATGTAAGCATTGAAAATGTATCAATACTATAATATAAACTTACTAATAAATATATTTAACATTTGAACTTGTTCAGAAACAGAGCATAATAAAATTAAACAACTTTTATTGTAATGATTTAGAATTGAGCCACTAATAATTAATTTAAATAATCATTCTGCAATTTAATTTACATTTGATTGGGAAAGGTATTAGTAGGTAAATAAGTAAATAGGCTATACAATAAAAATTATCATTATTGGAATTATGTTATTCAGCTATTTAGCTGTTTGATATCTTAATCTAATAATCTAATCTGCCTCTTCCTTTTTAATCCCCATCCATTATCCAACTCAGAATTAGAAGGTTTAGTGTATTGTAACTGGGTAGGAATCCAAAGCTGATATCCTTTTCTTTAAACTAATAATGGCTACTAAGAGCACATGGATATGAAGCTGTAAAATAATTATATAACACTCAAATATTTGAACTACAATTCAAATAATCTACAATTAAAATCATTCTGCCAAAACATAGGAACAGCACTGGAATGTTTTAACTGGAGTTCTTCTATATTATCTTCCAATATATTCACTTGAGAAATAATAACAACAAAAACAATAACAACAACAACAATAATAATTTACTTGATAAATTACTTGATAACTGCTGTAGATTAAGGAAAATATTAAGGCCTAAGCACTTGTACCTGTAGCACTTAATATCCATAGTAGATGAAAAAATATAGTTGTCAATTGATTGCATATAATACTATCAGTACTTAAAGCTGGACAATTCTTCAATACTGGAATAATAAGGCCTCCTTAACCATCCAATTCACTACAGCTTTAAATGCAAATATTATACCCAAATCCTCCTACAACCTTTATTGGCCACCCAATACAATTACAGGATATCAATGAAAAATGCTCTTACAATCATTTAGTTAATGAAGGGAAAACTCAATGGGATGGCATGTGTTATGTCCTGAGGACTCTAGGAGTTCTCACTCAGGTCCACTCACTTTGTGTGGGCGTTCTTCCCCCTTTCCTCATTGGTTGATTCTCCCCAGCAGCCAGCTATAAAAGCAGGCTGCGGGGTCCAACCAGTTGCTGATTGCTGCGAGCCAGTTCCAGGCGTGGCAAGCACGGTCAGCCCTTTATTGTTATAATAAAGTATTGTTGCACTCATGCTCTGGTTCAGCCTCTCATTGCTCAAACTTAACAGCATGTATTTCAGCTCTCTTTTATGAAGATCTAAGACAGGGGTGTCAGACTCAATTTTATTGAGAGCCACATCAGGGTTGTGTTTGACCTTGGGATCTGGGATGGGCGTGGCCAGGCTGGATGTGGCCAGATTGACATCACTTGTGTCAGGATGTCTGTGGTGGCCCTAATGCTCTGCCAGCAAAAATGGTCTCCCAATCTTCATTTTTGGCTATGACAGTCTCCTGCAACCATCTGCCAGTGAAAACAGAGCTCAGGAGGGCCATGAGCAGCCCTCCTGAGCTCTGTTTTGGCTGGTAGAGGGACCGTGGGCAGATCCTTTGCTGTTTCCAGGGCAGCTCTGCGGGCGAGATCTAATCACCCTGCAGGCCGAATCTAGCCTGAAGGTCTTGAATTTGACACTCCTGATCTAAGAATATAAAATAGTACATAAAATCAACTACTGATGCAGGAGTATTTTAGTTGTCAGCTTTTGCCCTGTTTTACAAGTAGTGACTAATAATTTAGGCAGTAAGTTCTCTACCTAAAAGATTACAAAATTGCACCAAATGTGGATGGGACTTACACTTTTTTTACATCTCAACCATTTTTGAGTATCTTCACCCTGCTATCTAATAGGCATTCATTTGTTACAATTCTTTCTCAAAGCATTAATCTGAACTGAATAACAATATATTCTATTTCTATTATGAGAGGCTACAGAGTTGTCCTGGTTTCTTCTCAATTAATGTTCATATCTCCTGACATAGTTATCTGAATCCTGGAGTTAAATATATGTTCAAAAGAGCTGCAGCCTCATGTTACTTTTAATGATTGTTTGATTGAGCACATTCAGCTTATTATACAATCTCATTTTGCATTTTTTGTCTGCACTGAGTTACTGACTATGCCAGTAGTTAATCAGCTTCTAAGAAATCATTTCATATGTCTTTAATATTATAAGACACATTTGAAGAGAGGTAGAAACACCATATTGTTCTTCAATAGTTCAATACTTCATTTTCTTACCTTAGGTGAGAGTGTCTTTAAAATTAGCTATACTGGCCCCTCATGACCCATTCGGCATTAATAGCAGGCTAACACTTTCATCACAGAACAAAGGAATATTAAATCAAATAAAAATATTTCTTAGAGCCATTGATCTCTGTAAAATTACGTAAAATTATCTAACAAAAATTATAGAACAGGTAGCTAGATTATAATGGTCTAATTGATCAGAACTATGCATTTTTAGGAATAATTTTAAATCCTTGGAAATTTATGCATATGGTTGGTAAGAGGAAAAAATGGGTGCCTGAATTGCATTTCCTCTTTTAAATCTGCCACATAACCCTTTACACTGGATGTGAGGTTTCCACACTCTCACACTGCAAGGAAAACAAGGAAGCCATTCGTAGCACATTTTCTACATATGTCAATATCATTTTTTCTAGAAGAAAATGAAAAATCATATAAATTTTAGAGCTTTATGCTTTAGTCATAATCACAGAATTTTCATTACTAATAATGAAACTATAAAATAATTGTTTTCCATTGTCTACAATAAATAGAGAAAATTAAAAAAAAATATTTACCAAGAACTGAAGCTAGGCATGTTCCTCCATTCTGACAATAATTGTTACAATGGTTAATTTCACATCTGTCCCCTGAATAACTTGGCCAACAATAACATCTTTGATCACCTTTTTCATTTATAACACATCTACCTCCATTTTCACAAGCCAGCTTACAAGTCTCATCTGTACTTAAGATATAAACACAAAGATCATGACAGGAGATGATTATCACTTTCACTGTTCATCCAGGAAATGAAATAAAAGAACTAGAATGAAGAAATTGTTAGCACAGAAGTGTATTAATGGACACAACATCAGTTACAACCATCCAGTGCTGTTTGCTGCTCAGAACTCAGGTGAATGTTTCTTTTCAAGGCATTGCTACTTTTCAAGGCATTGCAAAGCACTCAACTGAGTAAGTCATGCAGCACATTGGCATAAGCAAAACATCATTGTTGAAGCACTGAAGTAGCACTAACTTTCCATAGCCTTGACTTCCTTTGTCGTTTCTCTTAAGTATTCTGAATTAATGTTTTGCATACACAGATAACATTTCCATTAGAGGTAAAAAGAATGGTTATGGGGAACTGGCATGCTGAACTGTGAAAGTTACCAAGCCTTCAAGAGGACCCTGGAAGCTATGAATATAAGTGTTTTCTTTGTGCCAGCTTCCTTTGTAAATTCTTTTCACAAATCTAATCTTAGTGTAATTGGTACAGCTGAACTGTGCACTCATGTTGAATTAAAATATTGTAGCAGCATCATAACAAAAGTAGATTTTTCCAAAATTGCTAATGTCCCGATATATTCAATATTCAAATCCCAAATGTCATATTTGTAAACTGCAATATTTATTTCTTTGCCAACTTTGTGTCTTTATATTTATATGTGGAAACTGATGTGATTATTGTTATCATTGTTGTGATTCATTTGATTGGTTTTAACCTCGTTATGGATGTTTTGTTTATGTATCCAGTAAGCTGCTTTGAGATTTTTGATTGTAGAAGAGCAGAAGTATAATATATAAATAACTAACAGCATTGAGAGGTGCTGATGTCTTTTAAAATATGCAAATTTAGTGGGAAGGAAATTCAGATAATTGAATACAACTTTTAGGTAGATTTGACTTTAAAAGCCAAGATTTTAGAAGTCAAATACTAATCAAAATTAATAACCTACATGTTTACAATATTCAAATGAATTCATTTACTTAGATTTCAGACAATGAAAGAAATATAAAAATAGAGAATTTAGCATTATTCACTCATCCACAATTACTTTATATAAGATTAAGTGCTTAAATAAATGTCAGTACCCACCTAACATGTTCAAATCACTGCATTTTCCATTAAACATTGCCTTTCCTTCTGGACATATGCAAGCTGCACCTGAAGGATTGAGTAAACACAGGAACTCACAGGTTAACTGCAGACAAGGATTGAGTGCTATTCGGAAGGAGAAAAGAAAGAAGCGTAATATGGATTATTTTTCAAATAAATAATGAAATAAGAAGCAAGGCCCTTATAGTATAAACGTTAAGATTTAGCCCCGAGCCTGTCCCCCAATCCGATTAATACAAGAAAAGGGAACAACTAAAAACAAATCCTGATCCTCTGTTTTCATGAACAGATTCTCAGACAATAAGTGGTAAGCAATTTGGTATCCTACAGTTTATGGAAGGCATAAACACAAATAACAAGAAACAGTTTCATATAGTGGTTAAGGCAGCAGGTTAGAAACTGAGAGAATTATGAAGCCAGATGGGTGATCCTGAGCCAGTCACTCCCTAGGAAGGAGACAATTGCAAACCATTTCTGAAAGACTTTGCCAAGAAAACTATAGGCATAAAACAAAATAAAAAAAATGACTTGAAGGAATAAAAAACAAAAAGGACAAAAGACAAAGCAAACCAAGAACCTAAAACCTAACCAAACACAATCTCCCTCAAACATCTATCAGGATTTCATTTTATTTATTTGTTTTTATACAAATTTATAGGGAGTCTACACCATAAATTGTAATGAAGAAGAAAATATACCACACTTTGTGTCATAATCTACTTCATGACCTCTTCCCCAACAATGTGTCTCCAACTAAAGAGCACCTTTAGCAGTAAAGGTTCATTGCAAGAGAAGAGAATTTATGGGTGTCCCAAAGGTTAGCAGGGAAGAGATTGTTATAATAAAATATTTTTCTTCTCTTGTAGCTACAAAACATTTTATTATTAAGCCCAGTAAGAGATCTTTCTATAGCTTTTATAGATAGAGACATGGTGGCGCAGTGATGAGAGTACAGTATTGCAGGCTACTTCTGCTGATCACTGGCTGCCAGCAGTTTGGCAGATTGAATCTCACCATCCTTCCATCCTTCCAAGATCAATAAAATGAGGATCCAGATTTTGGGGGGCAATATGCTGACTGTAAACTGCTTAGAGAGGGCTGTAAAGCACTGTGAAGTGGTATATAAGTCTAAGTGCTATTGCTATTCCTAATGCTATCCCAAAATAGTTCATTTACTAAGTCTCTGAAGTCTAATGTATCAATGCATGGGAAGGGGTGAATAAGTTATATATTTATTTTGTATGCTATTTTGAATATTGAAATACTTTAATTATTTTCCCTGAAAGTAATAAAATATACTCACAATGTATTTGCTTGTAGCGATGTGAAATCAAGGCACTTTTTGTTTTATCAGTCTCCAAATTCAAATATTCTACGGCACCATGGCCAAATTTTTGCACTCTAAATGCACCATTTTTAGGTCCAGCTCCATATATATAGTTCTCAAAAATATCAATTCTATGAGGATGTAGTAAGCCTTAAATAAGTAAAAAGAAATACACATTTCAATTTGGATGTGACATTTCTATACTAACATATAAACTAATGATGGTATTTTTGTAGTGATATTTTGATTTTATAAACAGCATCTGAAGTTGATAAAGTTGACAAGAAAAATAAGGAATCCAATGTGACTTCTCCACTGGAAATATGCATCCTTCCTATCCAGCAAAAGATCCAGATGAAGTACTTCAACTGATAATTATACTATAGAATTTATCATACAGTATTTTGGGGTTCAATACAACAAAAAAGGCAAATCTTTTATCCCACTTTTCATATTTATTTTCTTTCTTCTGAACAGGGAGTTCTTATGAACAGAACGCATGGAGAATCTGAATTAGCTTTTAACATTACAGAAAATTTCCTCAGCTAAAATAATTCAAATAGGAAAGTTATTATTATCATTTTCTAATACTTATGCAGAAGCATCAAAAGATAACAAAGTACTTTGTCCTGTAAACAATGCAGTAAAGCATAATCTTTTGTCCTTCTGTTCATTGACTTCAATTTGGGTAGAATTTTTTTTAAAAAAGCCTCTAGGAGAAAACAAAATCTTGGGGATATGCACAGTATGCATTGCACATGCACACATATGCACACATATACATCCAGTGGATATATAAAAACTTTACACACTCTTAATAAAATGCCAGGCTTTGAGATGTAAAAAAATCAGACCAAAATAAATCAAATTTTATTCCACTTTTAATACAACATAAAAACTGTACAATTCAATTGAAAACAAACACACCTTACCAGTAGGGGTCCTTAGGCAAAGACTCCCTAACACTTCACCTGGCTACTTCAGATATAAGAGCCACAAACGAAGAGAGTCATAATGACTCAGATGATGCCTAGAAGCATCACAAGGTCTGTATCAGATGTTGGGGAACCAGGAAAATCTGACAGTAAATAGGTTATTGGAATAAATCATTCATAAATGAAAGAATCTGGAATTGATGGAATGCTAAAACAGCAGATGTAATGAGACGTGATACATGAAGCATAGGAGGATACTATGGATGGATGAAAAAACTACATCTACACTGAGAAATAGCCAATCACCCAATGCTTCAGCCTAGTGAAGAGAAAGATGCTTTCATAAACAGATAGGCTAATTATACATTACTTCCTGGACTCAAGAAAACCCAGGAAAACAAATTGTCCAATCTCTGCTTAAAAATCTCAAGCGATTTTAATTTATTTTATTTATTTGTAAATTTTAAATTTGTAAAGCTTTGCAAACTTGTAATTTTGTAAAGCTAAACAGTCAACCCTTACAACCAATGCTTAATGGGCTTGGACAACCTCAAACTACGCCACCTACGGTTGGATGTAAGCGTAGTACACAAAATTATCTGCTACAATGTCCTATCAGTCAGTGACTACTTCAGCTTCAACCACAACAATACAAGAGCACACAACAGATATAATAAACTCAATGTAAACAGATCCAAACTTGATTGCAGAAAGTATGACTTCAGCAACAGAGTGGTCAATGCCTGGAATGCACTACCTGACTCTGTTGTTACATCCTCTAACCCCCACTCCTTTAACCTCAAACTAACCACTATTGACCTCACCCCATTCCTAAGAGGTCTGTAAGGGGTGTGCATAAGTGCATAATTGTGCCTAGAATTTATTCGTACCTATTTATTCGTACCTATTTTCTGTATTCTTACTCATGTTTATACTTATGCATATTATCTTGTAAGCGATTGACAAATCAAATCAAATCAAATAAATTAATTAATTAAATGCTCAGTGGAGAATTATATTCAGACATATACTAGAAGATGACAATAAAGCCCTCACAAAATTCTTTACAAATGCAAACCAGTAAACTGAATACATTACAGCCTCTGTAATAATCCTGGAGGCAGTTGATTACACAATCACGATGAGAAGTAATGCATACACTCCCCCACACCCCCAGAAAATGAGATTAAAGGATAAAATCAAGGAAATTTGGAGATAAATTAGTAAATTGCTGGAACTACTTGGCTAGTGAAAAAAAACCCAGCTCCTATTTCCATGTGAAGCCCTATTGACTGTTAAACAAGGTCTCAGAGCACTGGCTACTAGGCTAAGGAGCTATATTAGAGAAGCAGAGGTCAAGAAGGTAAATGTCCTGTTCTCCAAAGAACCAGCTAAAGTATAATCCCAACTGCAACGCAATAATACAGTAACAGCAGAATCAGAAACAGTAGAAACTGAACAAAACTGGAAGAACATATAGGAAAAAGGGAAGATACATAACATTACTGCAAAGTGTCTGCAGGAATTGAGAGCAGACCATAGAAAGATTCCAGTAAAAGAACTAGTCACTATCACACTATTAGACATCCAGTATTGAATCAAGAACGTGAACTGCTGGACAGCATCTGGCCTGGAACTTATTCATATCTTCTGTCAAAAATGCATGATTGCTTAGCAGTACACAAGAATCACCAGCTAGGAGCAGATTCCCAACAGACTCCCACTCAGATTGCTGAACACAAGGAAATACGCTGGTTATGAAACAGTTTCACATCCTACTAGCAGACAATAATAACAACATGGAAAGTCCTATCAGGTACCAAAGCCACCAAGCTATAGGACCCATATGGCTAAGTATATAAGCATATCTCAGAAGGGCATTGAGAACAATGAGGCTCAAAATACCAGTTGCTCATAGATATAACAGCTGTCCAAGATGTAAAGCCTAGACAATCTGAGAATAGTTGGAATTACAGGAAATCCTATGTCTCAATGACATAAACATGGATCTGTGGATACTGGCATTATACTGAGTCAACAAGATATTGGTTGCCCTGTAATTGTGAGATACCAAGGTACTCATAACTGGTTTGTAAAACTACCAGCAGGTCACATACCTGCTTGATACCCCACAGTCACATAGCAACCAGAAAGACAAGGCAAGGAAGATAGCAACTTCTAAATATCATCAAAAGATAGGGACATGAAGAGACAGTTCAATGAAAAGAGCAAGATCCACATCGTCAACCATCAACACATATACACTGCCACGTATTAAATACCTTGCTGGTATAGTGAATTGGCCATGAAGGACATGGAGACTGCCAAATGTGAAGACCTGGAAGCTCCTCATAATGTATGAAAACTTCCACCTGAAGTCCAACACCCAGAAACTGTACACCTGCCCATCCATGGGTGGTGTAGGAGTCTAGGAATGTCAAAGCCACTGTCCTGAATAAAACCCGGAGTGTTCAATCAAAAGATGTACCCATTGATATTCTGCTGAGAGAATGCCTGAGGTAGCAGCAGTTGTAGAAGGAAATTTAGACAAAGCAAGTACTATGGCAAGACAAGATCCTACATGGGATAATGGAAGATAATGATCAGCACTTAAGCACTAATCATAGCAGTACTAGAACAGGCACTAAGCACCTTTAGAGAGGCCTCTGAGACAATTCTAAGAGACACATGCCGGCAGGATGTAAGATCCAGGAAGGAACAGCATATACTGAACAACCCAAGCAAGTAACTGGCAGTGTGTATAGGAACACCTGCATAATGTATGGGCTAGATCTTCCCAAGTCCAAATGGGAGATTCCACAGGTCTTTGAGAATAACAGAGCTAAGAACCTGTGGGACTTCCAGATCCAGACGGACAGGTAGGTAGTGGCCAATCAATACTATGACAGATATTGTGATAGTAGACCAGACAGAAGACAGTGATGGTCATAGATGTAGTGGTGCCAAGGGACAGCAAAATCAGGAAGGAGTTTGAGAAGCTGGAGTACCAAGGCTTTAAGTAGGAATTAGAAAGGATGTGAAAAGTAAAGGCCAAACTGGCTCAGTGGTAGTACGAGCACTCGGAGCTGTGACTGCTATGCTGAAACAATGATTCCAAAAGATCCTGGGAACATTAGAGCTCTCTGTCCAGAAGAGTGCAATGCTGGGAACAGCTAAGATACTGAGCAGAACCCTCAAATATTTATATAAATATACACTTACCTTGTTTGCTGCTAACACATATAACTGAATCAGAGCCATCAAAACGAATACTGCCAATTACTGATAATTCAAAATCAGCCCAGAACAAGCGTTGACTGAAGTTATCAACCACTAGACCTGCAAACATATTAGTTAAGAATTTGAATGTAAAACACTGCATAAGAAAATAATCTTGCAATCCTAGATTTTTTTACAGAACTATACAAAACAATAGGTGAGACCAAATTTTAGAAGTGTGCTTCTAGATTTGAATTTCTCCATAGAACAACGTAGTTAGTCCCAACATGCAGACAGTTATATAACTCTTGATATACTTAAATCCATCCTTTCGGAAAGATGCACAGGAACAGTGCCTGTAGTGTTTGAGAATGCAGATGTTATACATAACAACTGTTGGATGAAGAAGTCTCCAAAAGAGAACCCTGGTATAAACTGCCTATATAGTAGTTTGTATTTGGATGCTACATTAATGGATTAAAAGAGGACCTAAATTAGGGATGAGGATAAATGTGAAGGAAACTCCGTCATCCTTCATACTTACAAAAGTAAGGTTTCTAGACTTAATGTAGTTCCCAGTTGCCAAAAAAATTGCACCATGAAAGAAAGATATGAAGAAATACATATTATCTTAGAAAAACTGCTTTACATCAGACTAAGTACGAAAAGAAGGTAGGAAAATTTAGATATTAGTATAAAATGGATACAAAAATTTAAAAGATGGTGGGTAGAAAATGTATGCTAAAAATTAAGCAAATTAAAATGTATGCTAAAAAGATTAACAATAATATAAATATTTTAAAGCAGATTATTATTTTTTAAATCACAAATAGAAAAAGCAAAGATTAAATTAATTTAAGGAAGAGAAATGTTAATGAGAAAAATCAAACATGCCATATTCACCTATTTAAGTAAACTGACTACAAATTCATAAAATAAATCTATTATGAAGTTTCATAAAATCACTATAAGGTCTAAGCAAGTAAATGAAGATATATCCAGGACCAATAAATTAACTGATCATAATAAATAAGTTGAATATTATTGAATTCCTATATATTGTTTGTTTGCAACAGAGTACTTCACTTTGCAATATTGATTTCACATTCAGCATTAATTATGGTGGAATCAATGTGCATTTTCCAAAGTAAAAATTGGCTTATAATGAGTATTACTGAATTCTAATCCAGTCTAAAATTGGCTATGCTTGACATTTGATTTTCACTTCGGAAAAATCATGAACATTGAAGTTATCTACTGTACTTTAAATCAGCTCCAACTTTTCCCAGGTGCAGACATTTAATTTAGATTTTGTTCAATCTTTGACAAGACATTAAAAAAATTTCAGTAATACAGAGTTTTGTTCAGAGTTTCGCAATCTGCCACTGTTTTGATAATATTTTTATTTGTTAATATTTTAACACTTGATTCATACACTCTAAATGATAGGTAAAACTTTTATGTCAATACTGAGAACACATATATGCAAATAAGAATAATTTCTCCTAACAACTCTAGTATATAAGAGCAAAAACAGAAATACATTGCATTAATCTTTCTTGTTTCTTAGAAAGATTGAAAACACAATCTTCTTTAATTGCTTGCCGTGCTAAGTCTCCAATAATTTCCTGATTCCCAAGATTTCATTCTTTATCAAGGAAACTTATGTCTATATTCTATAGTAAAAAAAATCACAGATATATGTAGGATGCAAAGATACCTAATGTCTATAATGTACATTATTCCTGTAATGTATACTTACAAAAAGCTGTACTTTTTTCATACCGCTTTCTTAAAGTTTATGTTATATTTCTTGCATAACATATAAATTTCTAAGTTCAATATACAGATTGTTATGTCAACTCAGATATATTGAGATATATTGTTAAAATAATATTTCCTTGTAAAATTCCAGTTTAAAGAATGCTTTGATAGCTGCATGCTTTATAATTGTTAGGACTATATCCACACTGAAGAACTTTGTTTACTGTACAAATAAGAATGATGTCAAAGCATTCTTTCTCACATTGTCCTTCATTATTCTTCTTAGTCATATGTGGAGATAATTGCTAACCTGCACATATTATCAATGATTGAATAAAATATTAATATTAATTTATCTGTACAATGAACTTTAACAATGTGGATATTATTGATTTATTTGTATGCTACTCATTCTAATAGTCAGAAAGCAGCAATTGTGCAATGTCTTACCAGCCTGTAAGGTTAGTAAGAAAATATCACATGCATTGATTTGCATATTTATTTTAAAAGCTGTAGATATTAAATTATAGAAATTTTAAAAAGATGTAATGGTCAAATGCAGCTGTAACTATTTGTTACTGTATATGGAAACTTTTAAAATTGTTCTTTTGCAATCAAAACAATCAGGTACAACTCACAATGATGGAAACAGGATGAACATTGCCCAACATTTTACATTGGATCCCAACAGTGAATTCAAGTGTGTAAGTTATGTACTACGTGTCACAACATTGTGGTGCATATTTCATTTCATATTGATTTAAAAGATTGGTATAGCTACTTATCTTAAAATGCAACTCTGGATGGTTCATTATGTCATTTACCCCACTTAATCCTTCTTGCAGATACTATGATTGAATTAATAAGCATCAAAAAACAAGTACTATAGTTCGATATGTTATATATTGTTTTATGTATTGCAAAGATATGTTATCCTAAAAGTACAATCTGGTTGTGATATTTCAATAAAAGAAAAAAAATTGATTCTGTGGAAAGTACATCCTTGCAACAAAAAATAGAAAAAGTAATTCTTCCAGCATATAGAAAACTATTGAACAATACATAAAATACCAAATCAGGATTATTGCTAGGTTGCAATATAACAGAATAACACTTCAGAATAGCTGAAATGAAGTCCCTTAATATATAATGTATTATTAAAACTTAGCTGTACCTGTTGGTCTTTGTAAATTTTTTTGTACTATTATCCTCCTCAAAGTACCATCCATCGCTGCTTCTTCTATATGAGAACGATCTCCAATTACAGTCCAATACATCATGCTGTAAATCCCAAACATAAATCACATAGTACTTTTCCATTATACTTAACACAAAGAGTCTACTGCTATATGTCAATTTATTTATGTTCTTCTGAGAATTCACAAAACTACCTATCTTTTATTTTGAAACTGAAGAAACTCTATTCCATCAACCCAAGTGAGAATAATGCCCAGATATAAGCTCTAGACCATGTACATGGTAACTTGTCATGGGATATTTTAATATCTCTGGTTAATTATGGATGTGCTATAAGGTTCTTACAAGCATTCATTCTATGGTAACATCTAAAGATTATGACTTCCTGTTGGCCCTGGTCAGACATATTCACGCAGGACTGAGATGTGAAGTCAGGAATAATAAGCCTGGCTAGTTAGCATTGCTAGGGATGCAGGATAATAAGCCAGTGGCCATTCTTTATAATGTGGTCACTTTATAATATCCTCTGAGTAAAGGCCAAGGATTCCTTCTTCTAAAATTGCCAGTTAGTGGTGTCTTCATAACACAGATTTATTTTTGTCTTGTTCCCTGAATGTAAACATGTATCTGAGAACCTCACATATTTTCCCAAGGCATAGGACACAATTTTATTGAGCTATGGTTTATTTTGTTTCTAAATAGCATCTGCTAGCCATTGTTTGAATTGTAATAAGAAGTGGAAGTTCAAGGCAGTATAGATGTAATCAGGCTCAAGTGAAATGAGTATTGAAAACAGATTTATATTTTTCAGTGTTCTTCTGTATGTTATTTTCTGTATTGTATGTTTGTTTCAGTCCTCTGCGTATTCATATTTCTATTCTTTACCAGGATCCATTGGATTATTCAACTGGCTATTATTTAAATTAAAATATTAAAGTCATTCTAGCTGATCTCATAGGGAATTTGCATTTTGAGTAATTTTAAATGAGAATTTTCCGACAAGTAAAGAAGCAGGCAAGAAAGAACTAATTTCCTTCTCTGTGAAGAGTAGGGCCAAGCAAACACAGAAACTATGTCATTCCAGAGGCACTTTCATTATATAATAGTTCACATAATGCCTATCATAAAAGTTCTTGTTAACAACATACCCTTTCAGCGGATTTACGGCAATTGCATATGGTTCTCCTGCCATATTTGTAAGGAGTCTTGTGCAGTTTGGTCCATTTATTTGTCCCACATTGATGGAGTATCTTAAACTTGTCCAATGAGTTGTATAATAACTAAACCAATGCATTCTTGAATGATCAGTCCAGTAAATGTTTCCAGCTATCCAGTCAACTGCAATGTCTCTAGGGCGTTTGAATTCAGGACACTAGAAAGAAAGCAAAAAAATAAATAAAAAATAGATGTTTTAAATTGCTCTGCTATTTAATTATTTGACCTGATTGGTTTATAAAGAAGCCTACCATTTTAACATTGAGCTTGAAAGAACATTTAAAGTATAAAAATCTATATATTTTAATAGCCTATATTGCTTTCAAATTTATATTTTTCCGAAAATATTTAGATATCATTCTACTTTATGCTTCATAGATTGCCACAATTGCTTTGTATATTGTATTTTTGCCTTTTAAGCCATTAAGATTTTGCAATTGCCGTTTCATAATTTCTTCATGAGTATATATAACAAAGAATAGCTCTAAGGGGACCATATAGTAGCAATGATGCAAATGGTATTTGGAGTATCAATTGATAGGGTTTAGCAAACAGGTGAAAAAACCTCAGCTAGTCAACTGAAGGAGTGCAATACAACTGTGCAGCGTTGAACTCGACTCACCTTCTTCTCCTGCCTCCTGCAGCACACTTATTTACTTATTTGATTTTTAATTTCTGATTAACTTCAAGCAGGCTGAACAGGGACAGCCAAAAGACCAGATGTGGCATGGGTGCTGTAAAATGCTCAGGTTTGTTGTGGAGAAAGCTGTTGCACAGCAGCTTCATAGGGTTCTGGATGAAGTGGATTATTATCTGGACCCCTTTCACTCAGGATTCAGGCTGGGATATGGGATTGAGATAGCATCGATGTCACTCTTGGATGACCTCTAGAAGAAGCAGGGGGTAATGTATCCATTTTTGCTCTTCTTGACCTCTAAGCAGGTTTCTATACCATTGATCATGGTAGCCTTCTGGACCAGCTTGGAAGTTGGGGTTTGGCAGCACAGTGTTGTGCTGGTTCTCCCTCTTCCTCTGCAGTTAATTCCAGTTGGTTTTGATAGGAGGGCCAGCTCACTTGAAATTACAACAGTGTTAGACAAAGGGACTTATAACCAGTGCCTAACCTTCAGGTGTCGTTGCGCTCCATGGTCATGCAATTGCAATTTGGACACTTGACAACCTGGTTGTGCCAGTGATGGGTTGCCAAGCACCCCAAAATCATGTGATTGCCATCTGAAATATTTCCTACCGACTACTCCCACAAAATCAAGAGGGAATTCAGTAGGAAAGATAGCAGGCTTCAGTCGCCTGGGGAGTTTGAGTTTGGATTTTTGATTGAGTTTCAGGATGGATTTTTTTTCAGCCATTTTTGATAGCAAAAATACTGCTCGGCTTATTTTGTCCCATACTAAGTGGAATCTCCTTTTTTCAGCCAATAAGACTGATTGAAAATGGACTCCAGTGAATCTCTCCATTCAACAGCATTTTTTGCTGTCAAAGAGGCTGGATGAAAATGGATTTTTTCATTCTGAGAACAAAAGTGTTGCCCAACAGATTTATTTTGCCTTCCACTGGGCAGAGTGTCTCCAGCAGACAGAGGGGAATGAAGGTCTGCCCTAGAGAAAAGAAGCTTGGATCATGAAGCTTCTGTGCATAGAGAGGAGCTAACTGTCCTCCTTCAGCAAGCTGTTTTTTTTTCCAGTTTTTTTTTCACTTTAATGACTGTGCCTGGCAAAGGCAAATCAGAATACATGGTGATATTCTTTATAATTGCCATGACTTACAACCATGGTTTGGGCTCAATTATGGTCCTATGCAGGGGGTGAGATTCAAATTTCTTAACAACCAATTCTGTGGGCATGGCCTAACTTGTGGGTGTGGCTTGGTGGTCTGGGCATGGCTTGTATGTAAATATTTATGTAAATATTGAATTTTTTATTAAAAAAGAGCAACTTTTACCCAAAATCAGGCAAAGCAAGGCAGACAAATTGAGTTGCTCACAGAATCACAGATTCACTCAGAGATCTACCTTTCTGCAATCTTCTGCCTGAGTCTACACTGAAAAATAGAAACTTCAGTCCTAAGGAAGGTTCAGCTCTGCTCTCAGGCCACTTCTTCCCTCCCCAACTCCCTGAATACCACCCCTGACTGGGCCTCTCAGGGAAGCCTCCTGGGCAAAGGTGAAGCAATACAACAGTGATTTAGATTAGCTAGAAAGCAAGAAATCCAACGATTTCCTGATTTCTAGCTAATCTAAATCGCCTGGCACAGTTGATCTTCAGAAAACAGCTGATGGTCGGGGCGGGGAAGGAAAAATAGCAACTTACCAAAAATTACGTGAAGGCACAACACAAGCAATTTGGATGGCTTGCATGCCAGGTAAGAAGTGACTGGGCAAGGCAGGGTGGGGCCAGCCAATGGCGCGATTTGCCAGTTCTCCGAACTGTGCAGAATCGAAACAACCAGTTTTATAGGACCAGTGCGACCAGGTAGAATCCCACCCCTGGTCCTATGTCAAGGACAACTATAGCGATATTCCAACTCCTGCAAAGACTCTTCACAGTCTACAGAAATGTCAATGTGGGACAGAAGGAAGTCACCTGGGGCTTATCTGACTTAAATACCTTTAAAAAGCAGTTTTAAAATACAAATATATACCATTCTTAATTTTTGTTTTAAATTTAAATTATTAGGAATATATGCATTGATAGACAAATAATGTATAGGAAACAGTAGCTTTTGATTCAATATCCACAATTTCTTTTTTGACTTTTGAAATTACAATTCAATTTATAAATATGCACCATAAATGCAATATAGTATAAATATTTCAAGACTGATGTTTTACTGAGTTCAGTTACATTCACTTCATATATATTTAGATTGGACAAACCTTATTAACCTTACTGAGCAATTATTTCTTTATGAATATTTATCTGTGTACATCTGTTTACACGTGTATTATGTTTTTTATTAACCATCAATGAATTAAAATAAAGTACAAAACATTTAAGCAATAAAATGTTAAATAATGATGCCATTCCAAAACATTAGCTTATTGTTAATATTATCACAATCAATTTGAAATGAAAATAAAACAGAAAGTGAAAAATAGCAAATTTCACAAAAATCCACATAGGATAAAGAGAAAACAGGTTGATGCTTACCTTCTTAAGTATACAAATATCTGAGATGTCTAAAGTTCTGTGTGCGTGCGCACGCATGCGCGTGCAAACACACACACACACACACACACACACACACACACACACTGCATCCACAGGACTTTCTCAGACAAAAACTCAGAATGCTCAAAAGATATTATAGATATTACTGCAGGGAATGATCTGTGTGCTTCAAAATACCTGCACTGTTGTGAGCATCAATAGAATTCTTCTAATATTTGAAAAAAATGGTGCAATGTAGACTACCTGCCACAGTTGCACCACTGACCCTTCCCTTAAAGGGAATGCATTCCAACAAGTTCTTTGTGATATATTCAGGACATGGATAATTGGCCAAATCAAGATATTGATAATCAGAAATAACATGACAATAAACCAATCAAAGCTGAGAAGTACTGAAATCTACTGTATTGCTTGTTGCAGCCTACGTAGGAGATATTTGGATATACAAAGAAATAAGACATTGGTATTAAACCAGCTTTTGGCACTCTCTGAGCTTGGTTGTTTGCCTTTGATTAAGTAATGCCCTCAGCGCCCGCACTGAAAATCTTCAGCTAGCACTGAACCTTACTTAGTTGGTAATGTAGCCTAGTTTTCAAGAAAACAACCAAGTCCAGACAACATGGAACTTTTTGTATTTGGAAACTGTCACATTTAAATGAAAAAAGAATTCCAAGATAAAAACATGCAAAATATCTCAGGATTGTTGACTTACTATCACACCGCTATTGCTTTGTCTTCTTTCTCCCCCATTGACCTTTTTATAGAAAATGCCTCCTGGATTAAATTGAGTACTCCAAATAATAATTTCCCCTTGATAATATAGATCCATTCCAGTTATTCTTGAGTTATGTTCAATGTGTGTAATCTGTTGATGAACATCACTGTAGTTGAATGGATATACAAAACCCAGGATATCAGTGTCATTAGCAATGTAGAGAACTTGATCTTCAGAGCCTGGAAATTGTTGTAATGAAATACAAAAATAAAGTAAATTTCAACTATTAAAAAGGAGAGAAATTCATTTATTTAATGTTTCATACTTACATGTTTGTTTTTATATTGCAATCCATATCCTACTTATCTTCAAATATTTTTAAATTTAACTGAATTCAATAGGAATGATTCCAGTGTTAAGTAATGTGTTGAAGAAAGTCTTATGACAATTTCTTATTTACCTGAATTTACTTAACTAACACATACATTGTTATTCTCATTTCAATAATAATATATACTTAAACACATTCTTTCCCTCTCTTTTAAATTATTCCTTCCTCTACCTGTTTTAAAAGTACAGGACAAAGTTTTATTACATTGTATGTAGATTTTTTTCCTATTTTCAAAATTTCTTGAAATATTAAGACCTGTTATTAGAGTAGAAAGTCTTTGGTCTTGGTTCTTACAAAAAGTTTTGTTATAGAGAGTTGGCTTGGCATGAGTTCTATAGGATTGCTTCTTGTCCCATGCTATTTGCTTCAATACAAAGCTATTATATGATATTACAGGGAATTCTGAATGAGTTTTATCAACAGGAATTTTATTTCACCCTATAATAATAACTTTGTTATTAAATTTCTTAATTTGGATAATAGTCAATAAATTGAAGCTCAGCTAGTAAATTTATGAATTTAAATATTGTTGCTTCTTTGGGAGAAAGACAGTATACTGTTATCCATGTCCTGATAACTTCTCATCTGTAATCATGTAATTAAAGTTTTCTTTGGAAATTTTCAGGAAACATCAATTAATAAAATTACAGCTATCAGGGCAGCATATTTGCATCAGTTCTTGCAAATTTTAAAAGGAATTTTTAGAATTGCTTTATATATTTTTGAATAAATTATAGGTATTAGAGTTAATTTTCAAATAGACTTAGGACTATGTCTAAGGAGGAGTACTTGTAGACCACAGTATTGATCTTTCATTCTTTACTTCTTTTCAGAGAAGTGTCTAGAAAAAACAGGTTAATTTCAGATGACCTGTGAGGTTTTCTTAAGACGTTCATTTCATGCCAACATTTTTTTCCCAGATACTAGGCATTATATGTTATTTTTAGGCAATTTTTAAAAGTTCAGTAGGTTCTGTATGCTGCTCGTTTTGTATTTTAAAGTTCCACTATTCCATTTGTGTAAATTGCTATGGAATATTTACTAATGAAGGGCACTGCAAAATATTTTAAGAATAAATAATGGAAAATACATGGAGGTTGTACAGTTTTATTATGGAAAATTGGAAGTATTATGTGTAAACATTAGTAATCCAATGAAGTTTCCATTACAGTCCAAATTTATGTTAAAGCAGAAATAAAAGGAAACTTGTTGATTCCTCAGAAGGGGACATATCTGAGTAATTTTAAAGATTTCAGTAATATTAGCAATATTTCAAACATACTTTATATGTCTCTGGAATTAAGGTATTAGTGTATTTAAGGGAAGGATTGGGATTCTGATTTACTGTTCTGAGAAATGGTTATTTCTATTCACAGAAAATAGTCTAATTGATGGAGACTCCCACTGACAGAAAAGGTAAGACTATTTTCCAAGCAGATCATATGGTATGATCAAGAACTACAAACAAATTACTTTTTAATTTATTGCTTTCAATAATTAAAAGAGTGTAATAAATGCAAGATTAAATGTACATTAACAAAAACCAGATGCATAAGCAATTATTCCTTTTAAAACAGAAACAGCATAATTACATTATATGCTTTTAAGGCTTTTAGTCTCAAATAGAAACCTAAAGAAAAACTTTCACTGTGTGCTTCTTTTTTGAGCAGATGTGCAGTGCATACTGATAAAGTTTAATAATGCTTTGTTTTTCTCCTCAGTCCCATACAAAAATATTATGCAGTGAAACAATACATTAGCATGGTCCCAAAAAATGGTAGATTTGTTCACATTTTCCATCATATGCAGGAATGTGAAAAATTTCAAATCAGATTATAAATAAAATGGTTTGTCATCAAAATTACTATATTGCTTTGTTTCCAATTAAGGAGTAGGAACAGAAGAAAAATACTTTTTCATTGTATCCCGTTGTATTCTTATTTACAGTACCATTGTGCACAAAAGGGTCATGCACCAGCATCATTTTATTTATTTATTTGTTTGTTTGTTTTGTCAATTGCTTACAAGATAGTAGATATAAGTAAAAACATAGTTATGAATACATGGGTACATCTAAGAAAAATAAAAAAATAAAAGAAACAATAGGACAGGGACAGTAGGCACGTTGGTGCGCTTATGTACACCCCCTAGAGACCTCTTGGGAAAGGGGTGAGGTCAATAGTAGACAGTCTAAGGTTAAAGTTTTTGGGGTTTGGGGAAGAAACCACAGAGTCAGATAGAGTATTCCAGACATAGACTACTCTGTTGCTGAAGTCATATTTCCTACAATCCAATTTGGTGCGATTAACCTTGAGTTTGTATCTATTGTTTGCTCTTGTGTTGCTATGGTTGAAGCTGAAGTACTCATTGACAGGTAGGACATTGCAATGTATGATTTTATAGACTATACTTAGATCGGACCGAAAGCGGCGTAGTTCTAGGTTTTCTAGGTCTAGAATTTCAAGTCTGGTGGCATAAGGTATTCTGCAAGGAGTAGAGGAGTGGAGAACTCTCCTTGTGAAATATTTCTGGACTTTCTCAACTGTGTTAATATCAGATATGTAATGTGGGTTCCAGACTGATGAGCTGTATTCGAGTATTGGTCTAGCAAATGTTTTGTATGCTCTAGTTAGTAGTGTAATATTACCAGAGAAAAAGCTACATAGGATTAGGTTAACAACTCTTAACGCCTTTTTGGCTATGTAGTTACAGTGGGCTCTAGCACTTAGGTCATTAGGGATAAGTACTCCAAGGTCCTTGACAGAGTTTGGATCATCAACAAGGTCTTGACTATTCAGCCTTTATTTTATTTTCTGATTTGTTTTGCCAATATGTAGGACAGAGCATTTATTTGTTGAGATTTGAAGTTGCCATTTGTTTGACCATTCTGATACATAGTCAAGGTCTTTTTGAAGGGTAGCCGTATTGTCTGTGGTGTTGAACAGCTTTACATCATGAGCGAAGAGAACCCAGTTGCTCTTGATATGATCACAGAGGTCATTTATGTAGAGTATGAAAAGAGTTGGTCCTAGAACACTGCCTTGGGGGACACTATTGTTGACAGGTACAGAATTTGATAGGATGCTCCCAATTTTGACCATTTGTTGTCATGAATTATTTTGTCAGCTTACCTTTTGCAATGCAGCTACTGTTTTTCTCTTTATAGTTCTTTTCACAAGTACATTTATATGACCCTTTTACATTGATACAGAGCTGGGAGCAGATGCCAAATATTAGACATTCATTGATATCTAGAAAAGAAAATTCTTTATGATTTGTTTCAAATCACATGCAAGCTGTTGCAGAAAGATGGGACAGATGGCATTAAATTTTGGAAACAAATTTAGCATTGTTCAAAACAATTCAAAAACCATATTTCAATAGTATAAAGCAGTAATAGAAAAAGTTCAGTCAAAGAACCATTTCTGTAAAGCAGCTTTAAAGTTAAAACTCTGAAGTCCCGTCCTAAACTGGGGCAAGACTTTGGCCCTGGAGCTGTTCACTTCTAAAATGCAGCCCTTTTCATGTAGTACAAAGCTTGGGATGCCCTCTATCTAATATAAACTGTGCAAGCCTGGGTTAAAGTATCATAGTTACAGGTATCCATAGGAACCAGTGCAATTTTCAAATGCTGAAAGCAGTATTGCATGTCATGATGCAAGCTCCATAGGTTTTCTACATTTTTTTCTTTGTGACAGCACACCACACTGGTACTTCTTTTACCCCTTTTAATACTCCACTACTGAACATAGGTATAAATCTGCAGGCTTTTATTTTTGATCCATGAAACCATTGCAATCCGCAAAACATTTCAGTATTTTCAAATTTCCTGAATTCTAGCTGACTGAATATTGAAGATTTTAACACTCACCATAAGCATGAACACAAATTATAAATATTCCATGAGACACCAAGGACACCAATAGGCTGGTAAATTAATGTGAAATGAATCCAAAGAACTCTCAGATTTGAAATGTTCATACTTCAAAGGATAATACATTTCAAAAAGAGCAGTGTATATTTGGAAAAACAGTTCTTTTTCCAGACTGTGCTTTAAGGAGCTATTGCATTATAATTAATATAATTCTTAAGGCAGCCATACTTTTATTCAGAGTCCTATTTCTACTGATTAAAGATGCTTTCAGAGGAACGTTATCCCAAAATGTGAAATATACATAATTATAATGAAGTGATATTAAATAATATTTCAATTGAATATATATTAAAATATGTCTCCGTGTTTTTCATTAAATAAAGAAACAATAAAACCAAGTAAATTCTTAATTTTGCTGCTATTTAAAAAAATGTTCATTATATTTTGACTGGTTAACTTTCAGGAGAATTTTTTAAAAAATCTGTAATTCCAGTTGCCACAAATGAAATGACTTCCTCTATACTTCAACTGTTATTAAAATCAAACTTCTAACATTACCTAGTAATATTATGAAACATTTTTATAATTGTCCAAAGCAATGCTTCAGAAATACCTTCACATTGCCAGTTTCTCCTATTCCTCTGAAATCCAGGCTTACATTGGCAGAAAATCGATGTTTTGGTTTTATTACAATATGCATCATCACCACAAGGATTCACATTATTATCACAGTTGTATTCAGTCAAACCTAAGAACAAACATAAATTTAAATATTTGCCCCAAAAAATATTTAACATTTTATACTAACTACGTATAATCATGATTCTTTCTACAAGCAAAATTTAGTACAAAAAGATATATTTCAAACTTGATTTTCACAGAAGTTATTTTTATATGATCTTAAGAAAAAACAGAGTATCACAGAAGTTATTTTTGATTGAAACAAGCTTGGAAATATTTCAGCTTTGACTTCATTTGTATGTTTCAACAGTTTGGAGGATCAACATGTATCATGAATCCTCTCCCAATTATTCCAAATTCATCTTAGAAATTTCTGAATGACTCATTTAATGCAACATGTTAAGCCAGTAAGCATAGGTAATGGAGCAGTATTTTAACCACAATTTGTAACAATAGCTTCTTATAGATTAACCTACTTTAACCATGATCCATCATCCCATTCAAATGTGGACTAATGCCTAATTTATGATTAAGCATTATCACTTTTTCAGGTAAACAAGAAGGTGCTCCTGCAATGTCCCTACTATTCCTATTTTGCTTTTCAACTCTCTGGGGGGAATTGGTTGATAAAACAAAGAAACTGGGAAAGGATTAATCTTCTCTCAGTTTCTATGCACTGGCTTCAGCCCTGGTTCCAGGTTTTAGAGTTTCTAAACAGAAACAGCAAAAGTTGTTTGGTGGTTCTGGACAAAAGGAAATAAAACTTTCAAAATAGGAGTTGTTGTGATTTTATTGCCTCTGGGAAGGACTTTACTGGATGAATTTCTTAACTATGTTTGACACTAAAGCTGTTAAACTGGGATAGAGAGTAAAGAAAATGACCTCAATGGAGATATTACTTAAAAGATTGTTATTAATCTAGGATCCTTTTTTATATTCCTTTCAAAAAAATTGAAAATGTTTTAAGAGTTAGTGTTTTGTTTTTTAAAGTTTTTTTAAATGTATATCTGTATGTGTATCTGTGTGCATGTACTTAGATATGATTAGAGATAATTAAAATAAATTAAGAGAGGAATACATGGAATATTTACAAGGAATCTATGTTTAAATATGATTCAGACCCAATTTGCATGTGAAGACCATCCAAATAGGTCTGAACCAAAATAAATTGGATGTCAGAAATTAACTCTAAAAATTCAAATGTACACATTTTATTGGATGTTTGACCTTTCTCAGATCAGGTGGAATAACTTAAATTTAATATAATAATTTCTGTCTCACTATGTACGAAAGTGTCTAAAAACAGGTAAAGGAGATCGCCAGCAGAATTTCTAATATAATGTCTTTGCATGTTTTATTGGAACCTTAAACAGAGATCAACTTTGAATTTAAATGAGTTTAATTGAAATGCCTAGAGCAACTTGAGCAATTTTTCCTGGAGAATATCAGCAGCTTCTTTTTATTGTTTCTCCATTCTTGGGATCCTATTTTTCTTTTTTCCCCATTAATTGTTTTCAGGGCAAGGAAAGCAAAATATCAAGGAAATAAGTTGTTGTTGGTGGTTGGTGGTTATGTACTATCTTTCCTCATTCCCTATCATATCTTAATTTTTTTAAAATATGATGAAAATTTTAAAATATATTATGTGAAAATTTGCAAACATTCCCATAGGCATTTGGGAAAGTTAATGATCTCTAAAAGTTTTATCAACCCTTTTTTAATTCATTTTTGTTGGAGAGTACCCAAAGAAGCTGCAATTATGATATTCTCTATTATAGCCTAGGAAAACTATTTTCTCAAATCATAAAAAAATGAAATTGAATAGTATTTCTCACTAATTTCATATTTTAATTAAATAATGCCCTGTTTAATTGCTGATCACGATGCTTTGCTCTATATCACAGTCTTCATTTTTTTTCTTCCTTTAAGAATTAACATTCTCATGTGTCCTTTTTCCTTACCATTTTTTTCCACATGACTACATGATTAGTGTATTTTTCATTTTTTTAGTGTTCAGGACTGAAGTAATAAAAAGTTTAAATAAAAGAGGGTGTTTTATATACATTGAAAACTATATTCCTCCTCTTGGTTCAAGAAATAGGGGACATTTGAGGCAAATGTTTGTAATCTACTGCATCCAGGCATTATAAACTATATAAATATTAATAGACAACTGTGACTCTTTAGCACAATATCATTTTTCTCAACTTCAAAGGAAGCTGTGAAAAATCCATTATACAACTAGCACTGCAAGTTGGAGACCAAGCCATATGCAACAAAATAACTGTTTACATTCTGGATAGAGGATGAACACTGAAGTATCTGACAGTCATAACATAATGGTTGAAGCATTGAGATTCTATCAACGAATCCATCCCATGAACAGATATGTAAAATATCAGTAATTATAATTTGAGTTACACTGTTCAGGTCTATCATAAAAGAACATTAAAATCAATTAGATTATGCATATTCTGTTCTATATTTTTTTTCTGTCCTTGAGCATCAAAATTTTAATCAAACTTACTTGTTTTACAGCCTTGTTCATCTGAACCATCTCCACAGTCATCAAACTGATCACATTCTAGTGGCATAGGTATGCACTTCTTATTATTACAAGCAAACTCATCCTTTTTACAAGGTCTGGCTTTATACGTAGTTTTGTCTGCAAAAAGATACATAGGGGCAGTTAATTGTTTTGAACTTTTACTTTATTCATAAAATAAATGCAAAAGGCTTTACAGAATGCTGTTTCCTGACATGTTGGTGCCTTCTGTGTAGAAAGCATAAAATAATAAAGGTTTTCTATTGTTCCTGGGGTAGAGAATATGAAACCCCAAATCTCAATATTACAATTGCTTAAAGGAGAAATACATCACTCACAGAGTGATGTCTACTCTATTCATAAATTCAAGTCAATTACAAGTCAACACAGGCTGAATACATAATGAAGGGTAGGGGAGCAGGATCACATTTATAGTTACTTTTCACATACTGCAAAGTGGAGTTTTGCCATCATGTCAATTTAAAGCAACTGAATGTCAAATGAAAGAAGGAGGGATGTGTTTTCCTTATCATGGAAACATTACTTTTGTGGCCACTAGGAGCTGAAAACAACTTAATGACACATAATCTATCAAATATAGTTATTTCCTAATCTCTTGACATGGAGAAAAAGAATAAGTTCTAAATGTTTGGGATGACTAGACACATGAATGTCCATGGGGGATGAATTGGAAAATGTGCATGTTGACATCATCAGGCAAATGTCACAATTTACATACGTACTGTTGACATCAGCATGTTTTTACACAATGGCAGCATTTATCTGATGACATCATCATGCATGTTTAGTCATTTTGGAGCTATTGAGACTTGTTGGTCAAACTGATTTTATACAATGTTTCACTGGCCTCAGCAGGAACAATGAATAGTTAGGAGTTCAACCTATTGACAAAAGCTTTCAATCCAACATGAACATTAATGCTAATCAATAAAGAAAAAAACCTGCAACAAAATTAAGCAAGATCAGAAGCACAATATTGAACTGCTAACTAGGTTTCTGAAGGACCATTTAAATACCACTTACTGCTGAGAATAACAGTATGATTCCTATTCTAGAAATACAAACGAGTGCTATTACTCTACACTTACTATATTTGAGAGCTATCAAAGATGAATTTATTACTGTTATTGTACCGCCATTAGACTGGAATAAATACTGATCCACAAGTCATCTTGAGACATCTGTGAGTTATATTCTCAGTTATTAAGACAAGCAAGGAACCCCCCCCCCCCAAAGAGTGTTTCTTTCTTGTTTGTAAAACTAAGATTATTTACCACAGTGATCTTCATCTGAATCATCACCACAGTCATCAATCCCATTACATATTTGCTCATGTCTCAAACAAACATGATTATTTCTGCATCGGTATGGCCTGGTTGGAGGGCATGGAAAATTTACTGTGAAAAAAGTCCAAAATGTGTATTATTTGGTTCTGCAGAGAATATGTCTTTTACATACTTATTTGCTTTCATCAAACAGGAAAAATGTAATTAAATTGTTAGATATACTTCTCCTTAATATTACTTTTAATTTAATGTAAATAATTTCTAGTTGATAAGAGAAAATAAGCTGGAAAGCTTTCAATTATGTTCCTCATGAGTCATGAAGAGAAACTTTCTCAACATACTAAGGATCTTCACAAAATGTTGCCTACTTCAAATATAATGTATACAACATGTAATCTTAAGACATAAATTTTCTCCTCATACAAATCAAAGACAAAGGAAAACAAGAGCAGGACTGAAGAAAAAAACAACTAAAGAGAATTTGTCATTAATTGAATATTTTCATTGGGCTGTAGGCCACAAACTTACAACATATTTCTGGAAATTCATCTGAGTTATCTCCACAATCATCTTCTCCATCACAAACCCAAAAATAGAGTTTACAGAGTGAGTTGTTGCAAAGGAATTCATCAGCTCTACATATGTTCCTCCCTAAAAAAAGGAAATTGCAAAACTAAAATATGTACATCTTATAAATATTTATTTTTAAATGTATGTATGTTGGGATACCACAAGACATGGTAGATTTCCATGATTTTGGCTCAAATAGCTACTAGGGATAAAATTTAAGACTGATAATGAAGAATAGTAGTAGATCCTTCTCCAGTGGAACACAGTTTATGGGAAAATAAGAAGCTAACAATCAGGACATGTATGCACACGTACTCTTTCAACCAAATTCCCCAGCAACTGGTACCAAACACTCTTTTATCCCTGCAGCCTGAATACTTCCTTTTTTTTTCTAATAAGAGAGAAAATCACTTTGAGAACTTTCATTGGGAAAATAATACTTCCTATTCTTAGAAAATAGCTATTTACTAAATTTGATGAATCTATACATATGATTGTGCATTCCAAAACTGTTAGCTGTCTATGTTCTCCTAATACAAGACATCTTATCTATTTCCTTTTTACCTTTTCATTGCCATCATACTGCTATAAGCAATATAAATTTTATATGACTTGACATGAAAGGAAATTTGATCAAAGGAAAATGCAATTTTTAGCTGATTTTTTCCCTAAACCTCCTGATACAAGTAACTTCTTGTAGATATGTAAATTTACCAAGAAAATATTGCTAAAGGGAAAAATATAATCAAATACTGAAATTAGTCATTGATTCATGGTTGCTGTCAGTCTGCTGGTAGCGGTTGTAGTTGATTGTAGTTGAATTGTAAAGCCTGGTACATTTTTTTAAAGTCTCACAAATAAAGCTACTGACCTTATTGCATTTTAAAAACACATTTTGAATTAAAAGAAACCAGAATAACATTTATTTGTTCACTGCTCCCAAACTTTGCTTAATTTCTGTCAGTAATTACCATCAGCAATTACCATTAAAAGTAATAAAATTAGGAAGTGGCAAGCATTCCTATACTAGCAGGTAAGCTACTGGGCAGATAATACATATTAAGGTCAATCCTTTGCCTGCTTCTACTTGGAACAATAGCTTTTTCTTAGTAGTTGCATCTACCAAGGATCCTCTAAATCAGCACCAAGGACCAGTTCTGTGGAGAAAAGTTATTCCATGGACTGGAAGGAGTGTGGTTTAGCATACTGCCTGCATCCTGAGGACTGGGCTTCACTTGTTTGTACAGACTGGTTGCTGACATGCTACAGACGGGTGCCAGTCCACGGACTGGGGGTTGGAGACCCCTGCTCTAAATAGATGAGGGATAATAAATAGAAGGCATCTAAAGAAGATTATATGATCTGAACTTATGAATTATTGTTAAGGCGATGAATTATAGCCAAGCTAACATTATTAACAAACTGCAACTGCAAACTGAATCCGTTTCTTCTTACCTTCCCTTTCTATTATACTCCATATTCCACATATATACATACCAGAGGTAGTATTCAGCAGGTTCTGACCAGTTCTGGAGAACCGGTAGCCGAAATTTTGAATAGTTCGGAGGACCAGCAAATATCACCTCTGACTGAAGATTTTACAGTATCCTTCCCCTTCCACACCCACCAAGCCACGCCGACAGAACCGATAGTAAAAAAATTTGAATCCCACCACTGATACATACATACATACATACATACATACATACATACATACATACATATCAGAAGTTTCAATTTTTTTTTTCTTTATGCAATTTAAGTATAAATGAAGGTTCAGCAAGGTGGGGAGACATCTCTTCCTTTTAAGATATTGATGGCATAGAACTAAATAACAGGGGTTATTTAATTTATCTCATCTTTATTAGTTTTATAAATAACTCAATATATCCAACATGTCTTCCACCTCCTATAATAACAACCTTGTGAGGTGGGTTGGGCTGAGAAAGTGACTGGCCCAAAGTCTCCCAGTCAGCTTTCATGCCTAATGCGGGACTAGAATTTATCATTTCCTTGTTTTTAGTCTGGTGCCTTAACCACTTGACCAAATTGGCTCTCCATACATTAAAAAGTAGTGGCCAAATTTTCATGAAATTACCAAATTTTTATTATTTACAGTTCCATGCCAATACATCTTAATGTTCCACTGCAAAATCCTACAACATTTGGAACAAAACTATTGACATTTTGTATGATAAGAGGCAAATATAAAGGAGTAGAAGAGAAAGCAAAAGGAAATGCAACCATATGTAGAAAGCCATAAACATAATATAGCATAGAAGCTTTATTATGCTAAATGAAGCATTTCTTCTTTATATAAAACCTGATTCTATAAATTTATAGAATTAATTTGTTCTTGGAAACTTGGGAAAGGGCCAATACAGTAAACTTTCCTTCATATAAATTTTATTCTGAACGTGAACATTTTAAATTTGCAGTAAATGTATTTTATTGTATTTCTAAAATTTTGTCTTAAGAATGTGTTCAGCACAGATGTTGGTGTGCTACATTAATATAAAGCCTTTTATTTTCATTACCCCTAATATCAGACACATTAATGTACTGCTTTAATATTGCTATTTATAGTATCAGGCTACTGAAATGCTAAATATGAAAAATGTATGCCCTTCATATAATTTGTCATCTGAAATTAAAATAATTAACAATACATTCCATCTAGACACCCATAGAAATATATTTTTGAAAAAGACTGTTATTTCATTTTTAGATCTAAGATATTAAATCTTGTTAGCTATTATAGTGAAAATCCTAAACGAGTTTCCTTTATTAAATGAAGTATGCATAAATAATGCAAATGCATCATTTATATTTGTATTGAAGCAATCAGATTACTGAATAATCTACACTGAATACAAATTCAAGTGTAATCACTCTTGCCCAACATTTTCTGTGCATACTTTATATTTGCCTACTTTTCAGAGAAAATTCAAATAATCTGTTAATAATGTCTTTCACAGTAGAAACAGATGACAAACAGTTCACTTGCAATGAAACTAACATGTGCTAGATAAAATAGGATGTGTTATTTCATCTGCACTTTAAAAACCAAATGCAGGTGAAATATATATAAAACTAAGAAACTAGGTCTTTGATTAACACTATGATGAAAACCTTCTTGCATACTAATTTGAAATCTGAAGTGGATTTAAAAGGGGTGGGTGTAACATGAGGGATTCAGAAGCAAGCATTTTCTATTGGAGCTCCTCTCCCATCAAATCAACTGGCCCAGAAGATGACCAAACTATTATTAATATTTAGGAAGTTGTTGAAGATTTGTTTCTTTAGGCAGGTATTTAGATTATTTCTGTCTGTCTGTCTGTCTGTCTATCCAGGGGTAGGATTCAAAAATCCCAGCAACCAGTTCGCTGCCCAGTTTCTGGGTTGGCGTGACCATGGCCTACTGGAACTTCCTGTTTCTGGCTTCTGGTGAGCCTCCAGAGCCCGGGGGAGGCTGTTTTCACCCTCCCAAGGGTCCAGAGGTTTCCTCCAGGCCTCTGGGAGTGTGAAAATGGCCTCCCCTGGGCTCTGGATGCCCACCTGAAAGTGGAAACAGGCCCATTTTGTGATGTTTTGTCCCATCCCTGTATCTATCCACCAATCTCAACAAGCAACTGTGTACAATGAACAGAATTAAGGTAGATTACCAATTGTTTTTATTAACAACTGCAAGTATTCCAAAAATTAAAATAAAGAGCAGCAAGTATTACTAATGTTGGTAGTAATCCCTGATAGTTGTATTATTATTACTATTTTGAAGTTGAATTGTGAATATTTATTTGCAGCTTGTTATGGATGTTTTTATTTATTGTTTTTGTCAGTAGCTCAGATTCACTTTAAATTTATATAGAAGAAGAAAGCATCCCACAATGGAAAGGGAAGATAATGATATTCCTTTCTTCCTGAAGTTTCCTGTATCCTTTAAAATCTGGGTCAAAATATTTTGCTGCTGGGGTAAAAAAGAAAATGACAATCCCAATGTGGTACCAGAAATATATTACACAATGTTGGATGTCACTTAAAATGTTGCTTTTCTTGTTCCTGCTGCTTATTGCAAGACTTTCATAAGTAGAATTCTCTGTCTATACAGAATTCTCAGTATTTATAAGGTGGCACCTGACAAACTCTGCAAAACTTCCCATTGCTAGAAAAGTAGCCACTATCTGATAAATCACTGAGAATAACTCTGGAGATGGTGCAATAAATTCTAGGAATAGCAGCAAAGTGCTATCTTAACTACTTTAAACATCAAGAGGGGAAAATAAATATTTACTACTAGTGTCTGTTAGTAACTCTTTCCATAAAGGAAAGTAAGAATAATTCTGATATCCCCACCATTAAACATTTTCACTAAAATCACTCCAATACTAAAACTGAAAATTCAAAACGACATTTCATCTATTTCTGGATCTGTATGATTTCTCTAATGCTTCTAGAATACAGGTGGTTCTCAACTGAGCCCAAAATTTATGTTGCAAAGCGAGACAGTTGTTGTGTGAATTTGCCCCATTTTGCAACCTTTTTAGCATCAGTTGTTAAGTGAATCACTGCAGTTGTTAAGTTAGTAACTTGGTCAATCTGTCTTCCTTGTTGACTTTGCTTGTCAGAAGTTTGCAAAAGGTGATCACATGATCCCAGGACATTGCCACTGTCATAAATATGAACCAATTGCCAAGTGTTTAAATTTTGTTCATGTGACAGGGAGGATGCTACAACAGCCGTAAATGTGAAAAATTGTCATGTCACTTTTTTCACTGTCACTGTAACTTTGAACAGTCACTAAACAAATGGTTATAAGTCAAGGACTATCTGTAATGTGCTTGTTTTTAATCAGCAATTAAAATATTAATACTGAAGAAAAAAGAATGTTGAATATAAAGTAATACAAATTTATTGACATAAGTCTACATTTACATTATATTGACATAAGTCTACATTTACATTATTATTTGTTAATATAATTTATATTAATAAAACACAAAAGAATTTAAGAAATCAAATGTCAGATCTTTATTTGTTATAAACATCCTTTATGAATTATATTCTTTATATAAGGATTATTGCTACAATTAAAAAGAACACTGTATATTTTGTATGTACATATATTGGTAGGGTGTATTTATGATTGTGAATGTATGTAGATATACACCACCAATTTTAATAGTGCATTTTAAACTTTATAATTACTATTATCAGACATCTATATCTCTATTCTATATGAAAATGGTATCAGTGAAATAATACTGTTTATTTGTACTATATGCGTGTGTGTGTAATAATAAAAAGTAACTTTAACATCAATGAGTGCAAAATTTTCCCATAATGTATAGAAAGAGGAAAAAACATTAACCTGACTTTTTGAAATGGTTTCTTAAATTCCTTTCTGGTGCAGAAAGGATAATAATATATTTGCAGTATTTGTAGATAATTCCTAAGATTAAAATGCTTTCAAAACGTATCTGACTTGAGAAACACAAAAGAACGGTCTTTTTAACTCGGTAGAATGGCTAACCTGTATAGACTTGCAAAAGTACCTACGCTGTATCCTGACAGAATAATGCAAGGTAGTGGTTAATTTGTTGCACTTGGACTAGAGAAAAACAAGTGTACCAACAGCTATAGAAAATGTTGTTGGGTGGCTTTATGCCATTTACTTTTTCACAGAGTTGTAGGAGAAAAAATGATGGGAAATCCCCATCTAACCTGGGTTAGACAAAAGATGGGATATACTTTCAGCAAATTTCTAACTATAAAAATAGCTAGGAAAAGAGGGGGTAGGGGGTGGGGTGGACTCTCACCTCTGTCACAATTTAGTTCATCACTGCTATCCACACAATCTTGAATTCCATCACAAAGCCAGCTGGTAGGTATACAGTACGCTTTATTTTTACATTGAAATTGGTCTTCTTTACATTCTGTTACACAGTGCATCTGTATAAATATATATTCATATGTAACAGTGATTATTACCAATCAAGGTAATGGAAGTATAACTGGAGCAACTAGAATTCAGCAAAACCAATTTAATAATTTAACCATTGGTATTTTATTGATATGATTATGGTCATCACAAATATAAAATGCTAAATTCACAATTTTAAACTGTAAATAATAATCAATATTCAAAAGCTCATTGGCAATAAAAATACCTTATTCTTTTCCCTCTTGCCCAAATCTCCTTATACTCTCAATAAATACATTTTGAAGATTAGGGTATCTTTAAGGAAAGTCCAGGGGATTAATTAGAAAGGAGAGATCAAATAACCTATGAATTCCCTAGCTTATGTAGAGGTGCAATTCTCTTGCACCATTGAGATAATGCCCATTGGTTCTTATACACAAAACAATCAGCCACACAATTTCCCTTTATTTATTAATGCATTATTTGGGGGAAACAAAATAATGTAACTGGGAAACAGCAATAGGCAAAATAAAATTATTTCAGTACAAAGATTTTTAAAAATAACAATAAAAATAAGGATTTATGTACAATTATAATAAAATAAATAAATGTGCAATCCTGCCAACTAATTTTTAATTGTAAAAAAAGGATTTAAAAGTCTTTAAAAACAATTAGCCAAGTGTATCTTTAATATACAGTATTTTAGAATTGGATACTATCATCAAAAGAACACAACTGTTCTTATATCAATGAAAACATTAATGTTCATTATTGAAATACAGAATTTTACTAATTACTGGATCTATGTTTTCTGGATAAATTCCTGAGTCAAAAGCTATTCCACAGGATTGTTATTTTAAATTCAAGTTTCTAAACTTGTAAAAGAAAGCATTAGATCAGATTAAGATATTTAATGTCTTACTTCATCAGAACCATCAGGACAATCATGTTCTCCATTGCATCTAAAAGATGCTGAGATACAACCTCCACTGGCACAAACATATTCACTTGAAGAGCAGATTGGAGATGCTGTTTAAGTCAAAACATTGAGAACAGCAAGATGAAATAACACAATTTCAGAGTAATAGTTGATAGATTACAGATACCGTATTTGGGTTTACTTTATCTTCAAAAATCTAGATGATGGACCTTACAGAATATGGTGAAAAATTTGGACCAGTGACAATATTTTTATTTGTGCCCTCATACCACCAATCAAGACTTTAAGAACAGAATGGTAAAAAATGTAGTCACAAATACTGTTTGTGAATGATTTCTGTCATTATATACATTTATAAGTGGTTTTAGGGAAATCAATATTTCAAAAGAGATCAAATTTCTATCATTTTTATACAGATTTATTTAACTTTTAAAATTGCATAGAGTGCAATTGAACACTGAAGAAAAATAAAATATATTGGGCAAAACTGGGGACTTTAAGAAAGTCCCCAGCTTTTAATATATTTAATTTTTTCAATGGTCTTGACCAGTGGTGGAATTCAATTTTTTTTACTACCGGTTCTGTGGGCGTGGCTTGGTGGGCATGATAGGGGAAGGATACTGTAAAATCTCCAGTCAGAGGTCGTATTTGCCGGTTCTCCAAACTACTCAAAATTTTGGCTACCGGTTCTCCAGAACTGGTCAGAACCTGCTGAATACCACCTCTGGTCTTGACTGTTTCTTTGTTTTGGTCCATCGACATTTAGGAGAAAATTAAAAGAGAAGTGTGATCCCCATGCTAGAAAAAGTTGTGCATTTATACTGAAGAAAATTGTCCTTTTTGGTAAATTTGGATGTCCCAAAAATATTCCGCACATGATGAGAATATTTGGCTCTCTTCTTATTTGACAGGATGAACTGTGAGATATCAAATGGACATGGCAACCGCAAATCTCATGTTATTGTGTCACTATTGTATAAAGGTAATAATTAAAATCACTTTCAAAAAGCTGAATCACAGTTCAAGTGAGGCTTAATTCGTTTACCACTTTTTCACTAGGAGTCTTTAATATTTTATTTATTGTTTCATATCATGTTCTGATATTTTACAGACCATATTAAATTATGCTTTATATTATATTTAATATGCAATGCATTTCTTATTACTTCATTTTAATATTATATGTTTCAGTGGATTATATTGAAAGGCTCCCTTCATGCCTTTTGAGAAACTGTACAACGAGAAAAAAATCCTTGGGAAATAATCCATATTTTACACTGGTATATAAATTAAAACAAACCCAAATAAATGTCAAGAACAAAACCAAATCAAAGAAAAATGTTGTGATTGTGTACAAGTGTGCAAATTACTCATACTTAGAGTAATGTTGTAGAATGAACTATAATATTAAGATGAAAGTATAAAAAAGCATACATGGTGTTATAGAGAGGTGGTATACAGCAGTTTCTGACCAGTTCTGGAGAACCGGTAGCAGAAATTTTGAGTGGTTTGGAGAACCGGCAAATAGTACCTCTGCCTGGAGATCTTACAGTATCCTTCCCCTGCCACGCCCACCAAGCTACACCCACAGAACCAGTAGTAAAAAAATTTGAATCCTACCACTGGTGTTATAGTAGTTAAGGTACCAAACTAGGATTGGATAAATTTAGATTCCCCCTCAGCCATGAAGGCTCACTCTTTCTTAACCCAAACTATTTCCCTATCTTGTAACCATGGAGAAATATTGGAAGAGAGAGTGCTCTTCTGCTTTTGGAGCAAAGATGGGATATAAATCCAGCAAACAATTAAGTGACTGAATAAAAATGCAATCATAAGGATGATACTTGCCACCAAAATTATACAGGGATGTCACAGCTAGAAGGGCAGCACTGCCCACTGTAGCACTACCAGCAGCAAAATTTCAAAGGACTTTGCTTGCAATGGCATACATATCAAAAGAGATGTGGCAGCAAATTTTAAGTTTTTGTATGTCAACAGTAAGGCTTTAATGTAGGCTTGGAAGAGAATATGTATAATATACATATATATCATATATGTATTATATCACATATTCTATGATATACAGCATGATAGTAGAATTGTATACCGCTTATTAACCAAGCAGAGGCACTATTTAAAGTTTCCAGATATTCCTTTCTTAAATTTATGATCATTTAATTTTGGATATATATTCAGAAAGAAATCTAATATTATTTTTCACATCATATTATAGGTATTCCTATCATCAGTAATAGGTAAATATTTACCTGAATCACAATTCTTCTCATCCTCTCCCAGTATGCAATCATCATATCCATCACATTTCCATTTTGCTGCTATGCAATGACCATTGGAGCACCGAAACTGGTCTTTTAAGCAGTCAGAGTCGCAATATCTCTGATATAAAAACAATGCTACTAATTTAATTAATATAACACCAACCAAATGTATTTCAAATAAAAATCGGCCTTAAGCTATTTGAAAATTCTTTGATTTTACAACTAACAACTACAATAGGAAGTCTCATGTGTCAATAGGCTAACAGTTATAAAAATAATTATTAATCAAAATAAACTGACATAATTACACTTATTTTGCTCTCTGTTTTTTTTTTAAATACTCTGCCTTTCCTCAAAGCAGAGAGCAACAAAAGCAATACAAGATATTTGTATCACATGTAACAGTTTGAATAGTGGAAATACATCTACCTTAAATTCTCATAGACTTAAATCTTTGTTGTTTTTTAGATGAAGGACATGTTAATTTCAACTGAATTGTATCTGTTAGTATTTTTCTTACATTTACTAACTGATCACAACAGGCCTCCTAATTTTCCAAAGCAGCCAGTGTGGGAGGTGGATCTATTTCTTGTTCAAAATTACTGGAAAAGACATGTGAATGTGATAGAAGCATGACACAAACAAGAAATAGATAGACATTGTTCTGAAAATTCTGAAACATATTGATCATGGGGCAAGTTTTGGAACTGCTGACATCTTCCAGCAATTGGCCTTAGGAAGTTTCCCGTTAAAGAGTTTCCACAGCTAAAGTACATTGGTCGTCCTCCCCCTCCCCCTCCCCCTCCTTCTTCTTTGGGCAACATCAAATTTATTTGGTCGCAAATAAACTTGTATTTTATTGTAAACTGCTCAGAGTCACTTAGGTGAGATGTAGAAATTTGATAAACAAAATAACAATAAATTGCCTACATTTTCTAAAACAATTTTAGGATAAAAAGTATTCTTTAAACACTTGCTGTCATAGCCCCAAAATGATGACACAGCATTTGTAATCTGAAGTTATCTGTTCTCATTCTGATTCTATTTCTTGTCAATGATGTGTCCTAGAGACCATTATAGCCCATCACTTTTTCACTGGATCAATTACTTATAAATAAAATTTAAAAATAACATGATAATATTAATGATAATATTGCCTTTTCTTTTGAAAAGTAAGGAATGTTGTGCTGATATACAGAAACATAGTTTACTTTTGACGTAACCCACTATTGTTTTCTTGCTATTTGTATCCATTTTCTTTACTTTTTTCCCCTTTTTCCTCTATCACTTACTCATTCTCAATTATCTCTCACTCCAGATTTTCTCCTCCCCAGTACCCTTATTAGGAAGTACCTTAGTGAAATACAGATAATCTCTCCTTTCATCATATTTCTTTTCTCCATTTATGTGGAAATAAAGCCACCTATCTTTGTATTTGGACAGAGTATAAAGGGGACCTATAATTCCCACTTTTCTTTTCTCCCAATTATTCATTTTTGCCTTTTAAAATGCAGTCAGCCCTCCCCTCCATTTTTTGCCTTCAGAAGAGCCTTAGGGGAGCAAAAACGCCCATCCAGGCTCTTCTGAGGTTACGAAGTTCCCAAAACAGAGCTTGGACAGGTGCTGCGTGCCCCTCCCATGCTCTGTTTTTCTCCTTCCTGAGCCTCAGAAGAGCTTTAGGGGAGCAAAACACCCCCCCTGAGGCTCCTCTGAGGCTAGGAAGCTCCCAAAAATGGGTGGGGGCGGCAAAAAAGTAAAAAATAAAAGCCACACCCAGCCAGTCATATGGCCATGGCCCACAGAACCGGTAGTAAAAATTTTGAATCCCACCACTGGGGATCATGATGGGTATGTAACGAAAGGAAACCTTTTCTCTGCATTTATTGTATGGAATGGAGGTCAGTATGCATGACAGTTTCTGATTTACTATCTATTGGCCATTATTCTCTCTGCTCCAATAATAAAAAATAGATTCATTCACGGATCACCCTTCTCAATTAATTGCCAATTCATAATAACTTATTTTTAAAGTTCAAAAACTTGTTATTGTGATTTTCCTAAATGATCTGCTCAAAATAATGCATATTGTAGTCTTTTATACTTTGCAGATGGTATTTTCCCGGTGACTTACAGTCTTCCATCTTGATTTCTTGCACTGTTATGACTACCTGATTCCTCATGATGTACCTTCAGTTAGTAACAAAATAGATGATTTGGAAAACAACAACCAAATACTAATTTACCTCATCTGAACCATCTGCACAGTCATAATCACCATCGCACCAGAATCTTGCAGACATGCAGTCTCCATTTGAGCAGTGAAAATCCTTCAGAGTGCATGTTTGTGGTTCTGAAAAAAAGAAAACTCCTCTAAAGTCTAATCCTTTCAACTGCTTGTTTCTCTCTGTTCTTAAACAGTAAGATACTACGTGCTTATTACTGAAATATAAATGATGAAAGGAGAAATAGGAAGCTGAAGTGCTATACAGGCTGCCTTGAACTTCTGATTGAACAGTGGGATATAAATCCAAGATAGAAACACTGCTTCCACTCTAGTTCCTCTACAAATGATATTTGCAGCTTAGTGTTCCCAACTCAGAAATCACACTGAGTTTTCAAAACCGATAGCATTTGATCAATTTGTTTTCCCTTAATTAATTAATTAATTAATTAAGGGAAAACAAATAATTAATTTGATTTGATTTGATTTGTCAATCGCATACAAGATAATAGGTATAAGTATATACATAGTTATGAATACATGAAATGGATACATATAAGAAAAATAAAAAGAAACAATAGGACAGGGACAGTAGACACATTGGTGCACTTATGCACGCCCCCTACAGACCTCTTAGGAAAGGGGTGAGGTCAATAGTAGACAGTCTAAGGTTAAAGTTTTTGGGGTTTCGGGAAGAAACCACAGAGTCATATAGAGTATTCCAGACATTGACCACTGTGTTGCTGAAGTCATATTTCCTGCAATCAAGTTTGGTGTAGTTAACTTTGAGTTTGCATCTATTGTGTGCTCGTGTATTGTTATGGTTGAAGCTGAAGTATTCATTGACAGGTAGGACATTGCAATGTATAATTTTATATACTTAGATCGGACCAAAGGCAGAGTAGTTCTAGGTCTAGAATTTCAAGTCTGGTGGCATAAGGTATTCTGCAACGAGTAGAGGAGAACTCTTCTTGTGAAATATTTCTGGACTTTCTCAACTGTGTTAATATCAGATATGTAATGTGGGTTCCAGACTGATGAGCTGTATTTGAGTATTGGTCTAGGAAATGTTTTGTATGCTCTAGTTAATAGTGTGATATTACCAGAGAAAAAGCTATGTAGAATTAGGTTAACCACTCTTAATGCCTTTTTGGCTATGTAGTTACAGTGGGCACTTAGATCATTAGAGATGAGTACTCCAAGGTCCTTGACAGAGTTTGGATCATGAACAAGGTCTTGACTATTCAGCTTATATTTTATTTTCTGATTTTTTTTGCCAATATGTAAGACAGAACATTTATTTGTTTAGATTTTAAATTGCCATTTGTTTGACCATTCTGATACACCATCGAGGTCTTTTTGAAGGGTAGCAGTATTTTCTGTGGTGTTGAATAGCTTTATCCTATCACCTTTTAAAGCCAAGAAATTAACAGCCATCATTACATTTTATGATTGAATTCTACAGGTTATATATGAATTCTGTGCAAAGCAGGCTTTCTTTTGCCTGCTTTAAATCTTCCTCTAATCAGATTCACTTTATAGCTCCTAGTGTATTAAAAGAGAAAGAAACAATTCTCCTGATCACTTTCTACAGGTCATAGATGACATACTTTAAAGTGAAGTGAATTAAATTTCTTACTTCTTAAAAGCAGAAAGAAAAGGGGCTGAACACAGTTCTTAGAGAATCATAGGTTTTCCACTAATTCATTCTGGCTTCTCCATGTGAGGTGAACTGGGCTGAAATATGTTTATTTCAAGTCATCCCCTGAAATTTAGAGTTGTGGGAACACCTGAATCACTGGTATCTAAATTGAACACCTTAGCCATTATGTTCCTCTTCATATAATTATAATTAGGAAAAGGAAAACTGGAATTTATCCCCTGTATAGCTGACATACAAAAATGCCAAAACCTGGAAGAAAATGCCCTATAAACATTCTAATAATCTGCTGGAATCAAGATACCTCAGGTATTTTTTATTATTTCAATTCTTTCTGCAATAAAATCCTGTCTCAATCAATAGAAATTCCAAGTGATTTACAAAAAATAAATAAATAAATTATAAAACCACAATAATAAACACTATCCAATTATTAAAGTAACAGTGGATTACTTTAACCATAGTTTGATATAAGGCATTGTAATGATGGATTTAAAAAAAAACTGCAGCCCAATTACTAATGGTCTCTACTGTGGAATTTTCCTTGTTCCCAATTGCTACACAATGATGTGTCATAGGTTCTTTAAACCATATCAATTGATATTTGAATTAACCCACCTCATCCCCCAACGTACATGTATTTACACTTCTTTAAACAACATTGCATTTGCATTTGGTTGACTATTCACCCAATTTAAAGAGTTCCTTCTGGATTTTTTCATGGCTATTTTTGTTGGAAGAATTGTTTGGTATCCTCTGTTTGTCAGATCGCTGTTTACTCCTAAATCAGGATAATTGATCAAAGTGAAAAACACTGGTCTCAGCACAGGTCCTTGAGAGTTTTTACTTACTCCACTGGAAAAAATGGAAATCTATTCTTATACCGCCCGTTGTCTCTCTAACTCAGGGCTGTCGAACTCCTGGCCCACAGGCCAGATGCATCATGTGCTGGCCATGCCTACAAATGATGTAGCAAAGAGGGCAAAAGTTCCGATACGTCACGTGACGCCACTATAGCAATGTGAGAATGACACATCTGCTCTAACTAATTAGCAATCCAAAAAAATGACATGAGTTCTTTAGTCATGAGTTCTTTAGGCTGGCATAAGCGCACCAACATCCCTACTGTCCCTGTCCTATTGTTTTTTTTTATTTTTTTATATGTATCCATGTATTCATAACTATGTTTTTACTTATACCTTATCTTGTAAGCAATTGGCAAACCAAATAAAATAAATAAATAACACAAAAGGAACTTTATCAAAGACTTTGGAAAACCCTCTGAGAGTTTATAAGCATTAAAAAATTTGCAAGAATTGTTGTATGGTACAGCAGATTTATGTATAGGAATGATGAAATGGCTTCTATATATTTTTCTATTTTAAAATTTTTATTCTTACATTTTTAAAATTTTTATTAGTTTAATAAATTATTAAAATAGAAAAACTAATCCTCAAATTTGATCTTTAATATTATTAATCATTTATCTATAGTATTAAGGTAAAACAAATGTTTTTAAAAATAGTAGAAAAAGAGACTAAATGTGTTTTTCCCTTTTTTGTAGAATGATTTACAAATGTACAGTCCTATGACATTACTTACTGCAGTTTTCTTCATCAGAATTGTCACCACAATCATTTTGACTGTCACATCTCCAGTGATCTGGAATGCAGTTGCTATTCTTGCATTGATATTCATGAGGGCCACATGTCTTTTTATCTGCCACAAAAATTAATACTATTTTTGTTAATATACTTCTAGATATGCATGATTAGAGATAAGAAAAATGCATTGCAAATTACCAGTTATCACATTTTAAACCACATTTCAATAGTAGAAGTAATAAAGAACTAACTAAAGAACCACATTACAATGCAAACTTTATAAGCAGAAGGGGAGAGAAAGAATAAATTTTGGATTGAATATTTTGATAAATAAACTAAATTTCTGGTTTACATCAGTATACTTTAGTTAAATTTTGGAATAAAAAAATTGGTCCATTAAAACCCCTAGATAAAACAATATATTTTAGCTTTGAAATGCAATAAGAAATTATACAGAAAAATGTGTCATCCTCAATCTTTCACGGAGTTTATCTGACAGAATGTAAATAACAGAATGTTTAATGTATTAACATCATTATGGTATACCTGAAAAGTAAGGAGAAGAAGCAAATGATCAACAGCAAGGTGCATGAATTCAGTTCACTGGCAATGAGTGCACAGTTAGAAAATCTGAAGTTAGGGACAAATCATTAAAGGCAAAATCAGACTGGAAGCCCTCCACTCTGCTATTTTGTTATTCTGGTAAGAATCAATCTATGGGGTCATAATCAATCAACAAACAATCTTCTGATTGATGGGTAGCCATATAAATTAGATAAATAAATGTTATAAGGCATTATAAGTAAAATGATTCTTCAAGTCTATAGCCAATAATGATACTTTTCTAAATATACCAATTTTGATTAAATAAGAAAAACATAAGGAAAATTAATTTGTTTACAGTACTCACCACAATTTGCTTCATCAGACCCATCAGCACAGTCTGGATCCTCATCACACACCCACAGTTTAGAAATACAATGCTTTGTGGTTTTACACTGAAAATGATCAGGAGAACAGCTGTTTTCCGCTTTAACATAAAAGAAGGAAGATGTGTATTCATAAAATGAATTAAAATGATAATTCAATATAAAAAAGAGTTTTAAAATTCTATATATCTTTCTGAATACCCTTTTAGCACAGTTATATAAACTATTACTTCAAAATAATTTATCAAAGTACATTCAACAATATACAGTACTTTATTGCAAAATACAATACTTAAAAGAAATATATTATATTTGATTAATATAAGGAAACACTAATACTAGTGTTTTCTAGTGAATTTAAATTTATTAACTGATTTATTAACTGATGTACTTTTTTGTACCTTTGAGTCAGTTGTTGACGTAGGGTGACTGCCTGGACTAGTCCCTGCTGTTTTGATAGCGAAGTTTTTGTTCTTTTGAAATTGCTATTCTCTCTTTCCTAAGGCTGAAACAAAGTGAGTGGCCCAAGGTCATCTAGCTGGCTTTGTGTCTAAGGTAGGACTGGGACTTACAGCCTCTTGGTTTAACCACTAGTGCCTTAACCACTACCCTAAACTTACTCTGATGATTACTCAAAAGTAAATTGAATTGGATGGGTTTGTTTCCATGATATAGGGTATTACTTTTAATTATTTTTACTTTAATATAATTTTGTAATTTAATCTATTTTTTAGAACTTGATTTTGACAAGACATGTGGAAAATAGCATTTATAGAAACAACTTAGAAAAAACTTTTTTTTATTGAAAAACATTATTTTGAACATTTCCTGCCATTGACATCAGCATTAGCTAGCATACTGCACAGACTTTGATAAAAGCCAGAAGTATCTGTCCAAGATCTGGATCTAAACACTTAGATAAAGCCATATTTTGTTTCTTACCATAGATAATCCCAATTAGTCAGATTGATATTATTCTCTCTGTGCTAAATAAAACCACTATATTATAAAACTATGTGTAAACTTGGACAATATCATTTGTTCCATAAAACAGCCATTAAAATCCTTGCTTAATAGCATCTTTTACTATCTACTTATTTACATGAATTTAGAGACTAACTAAAAGACTCTGGATAATTTAAAAGTATAATTGCATACAAAGCAGACTAATGATGCCAGACCCTAAATCAATAAATAACCTGACCTGGGAGGTTTCATATAGGATAAAAAAAGAAGGCAAGTGTTAAGCCCTGTGGAATCCCACAATTAAAAGACTCTCACCTCCTCCATCAATATTGACTAGAACTGACTATAGAGAAAAAAAAAAGCATTCAGAAGTATATTGTAATCAATAGTACTGAAAGCTGAAAAATCCAGAATTCATTGAGGCATGTTAGCTTTTTGAGGAAGGGACATAGTGCCTCTTTATAACAGTGGTGGTATGCTACTGGTTTGGCCCAGTTCTGCCAAGCCGGTAGCGGCGATCAGCAGCAAAGACCAAACTGGTTCTCTCCACCGCTCTGCTAATTCCAATTCCAAACCTGGCTAAGTATATTTCCTTCTTCTTGACCTCTTCAGGTCTCAACTATACATATTACTTTGGCTGTTTTATCCATGTGGACATCTCCAAGTGAAGATTTATTGCAAGCCAACCTAATATTCATTCAGAAGCAACACCAGGAGTCCAGAGCCCCCAAGGATTTGATAACGCAGTACAGAATAGATACTGAGGCCTGGACATTGGACTACTCTTCAGTAGCATACCTAGGAAAGGTCACCCTCAAATTTCTACCATACCTATCCTTGCTTCTCACATCTGCAATATTTTTGTCTGCCTTTTTCTCCAGTTTCTTCCCATTCCTTGTTCTTCCCTCCTAAGACAAAACACTTTTAACTTTCATTCATTCATCCATTCATTGTTCTCACCCCACCTCACAATCAACCTACACAAACAATTATAGCCACTCTAATCTTTCATAAAAATAGCAGATACCCCATCTGGTCATTTCTGCATTCAGGCACTCAGCAGTTTGAATGGTGCACATATTCTGTGGCAGCTCTACTATCCATCCCATCATCCCCAAACAACCTTCCCATCCTAAGTGGAGAAAAATATTATAGTCATAGGTGACAACTTGGGCAACAAAACACTTTTAACTTTCATTCATTCACCCATTCATTGTTCTCACCCCACCTCACAATCAACCTTCAATTCAACCAATCAATTCAGAAATCTAGCATAGAGATTTCAATAGGCCAGTGCCCAGCATAAATGGGAGCTAGCCAAAGTCATTGGAAGTATCCAAATAATTTAAGTAGGACTCTAGAAAAATCATCCACCAGCGTTTTTTAATCACTTCATTTCCCTCCTGCCCTATTACATGACACTCCTTAAAATGTTCCTCTCCCCAACAAAAAAATAGCCTATGGGTCTGGGCTACCATCTATATAAGTCTATGCAAAATATCTATGTTTGCTGGAATCATCTTTAGCTTTCTGTTTTATGACCAGTATGTCTTCTTATATGCCATGACTGTTAAGTTTAGAAGATTTCTGATTTTTTTACATATCTAAGAAAATGACTTACGGCAATCTCTTTCATCTTCTTCATCGCCACAATTATCTTGTCCATTACACCTGAGATTTATTGGGATACATTTCTGATTCTTGGTGCACTTAAATTGACCTGGTAGGCAAACATATGTATCTGGAAGTTGGGTGTGGGGAAGGGAAGAAAAGAAGGTAATTACATTAAACACAGGCACACAAATATTCCTCATACATTACTTTTTAAATTAAGGAAACATCTAATCATTACTTTTTAATTTTAATTTTTATTAATCATCTTATCATAATGTAATCATTAAAATTAAATTTTAATAAATTTAATAAAAAGGAACATTTGGATAAAACATTTATAATACAGCATTGTGTCCAACCGGACACTACTTTAAAAAGTGCAAGATGGATTTGTTGCTATAACTGTTGTACAAGTATTAATCAATTAACTAGTACAGGATCTAAATAATAATAATTATGAAAGCATTTGCAAAATGGTTGAACAAGTAGAATAAATAGAATAACAGTATTGGAAGGTTCCTTGGATATTTTCTAGTTCAACCTCCTGTTTAAGCAGAGACCCTATACCATTCCGGACAAATGAATGTCTTATACCTTATTTTGCAATGAGTAGAGGAATGGAGAACTCTTCTTGTGAAATATGTCTGGACTTTCTCAACTGTGTTAATATCAGATACGTAATTTGGGTTCCAGACTGATGAACTGTATTCAAGCACTGGTCTAGCAAATGTTTTGTATGCTCTAGTTAGTAGTGTGATATTACCAGAGAAAAAGCTACATAGGATTCACAACTCTTAATGCCTTTTTGGCTATGTAGTTACAGTGAGCTCTAGTGCTTAGATCATTAGAGATGAGTACTCCAAGGTCCTTGACAGAGTTTGGATCAGCAACAAGGTCTTGACTATTCAGCTAGTATTTAATTTTCTGATATTTTTTTTGCCAATATGTAAGATAGAGCATTTATTTGTTGAGATTTGAAGTTGCCATTTGTTTGACCATTCTGATACATAATTGAGGTCTTTTTGAAGGGTAGCAGTATTTTCTGTGGTGTTGAATAACTTTACATCATCAGCTAAGAGAACGCAGTTGCTCTTAGTATGATCACAGAGGTCATTTATGTAGAATATGAAGAGAGTTGGTCCTAGAATACTGCCTTGGGGGACACTATTGTTGACAGGTACAGAATTTGATAGGATGCTCCCAATTTTGACCATTTGTTGTCTGTTTGACAGGAATGCTTCTATCCAGTTATGCAGGTGTCCAGAGATACCATAAGATTTTAGTTTTAGGAGTAGCTTGTCGTGTTCCATTGAATCAAAGGCTTTACAGAAGTCTATGTAGATTGCGTCTATTGCTTTGCCCTGATTGAGTTGTGTAGTCCATATGTTTTTGCAGTGTAAGAGTTGCAGATTACAGGATAGTTTTTTTCTGAAACCAAATTGTTTATTGGAGAGTAGGTTGTTTGTTTCGAAGTGGAGGATAATGGATTGGTTAATAATTGATTCCATGACTTTACAGGTGATGCAGCATAAAGAGATTGGTCTGTAATTTTCATCTAGGCTGGGGTCTCCCTTTTTGAAGATGGGGATGACCGTGGCTTGTGACCATAGGTTTGGTAAGGAGCTGGTCCTGAAAGATTTTTCAAAGATTATGCTTACAGGTTTGGCTATGGCAGTAGATAGCTTTTTTTAAGAAGTATGCACATATTCCGTCCGGTCCAATATATAGAGATGGTTTTATATTGCATAGTGCTTTTTCAACATTGTCTTCTGTAAAAACGATATGTATTAGATCATTGTAGTTGTCTGTGGTTCGACTAGGAAATACTGGGCATGATCCATCACTGTTTACAAATACTGAGCCAAAGAATGTGTTAAAGAGGTTACTTTAATGGTGTCAACGTTGCATTAGGTCCATTAGGTCCTTTCAGGGGTGGGATGAGACTTTTAGTTTGTTGTTTACAAAATTGTAGAAAGTGCAGGTGGAATTGGTGCATAGAAGGTTTTCCTCTTGTTTAATGTGATAATTGGTGCATTTAGTTTGTAATCCACAGAATGAAGGAGCAAAAAGAATAAAAGGGGGAAAAAGGCTCTCAGATTGCAGTTATTGTAAAAGAGTATAGAAAATAGTAAATTCTTGCTCCCAGTAGTTATAAATCTTTTTAGCAGTATTTCTAATTTTGCATAATTTTGTCTAATTTAATAGTACTTGGATGCCTTCTTTTTTAATTTTAAAAATCTTAAAAGATTTAGTTTTTTAAAAAAATTAAAAAATTAATTAAAAATAGTTTATGAAGGAATTTAATTTTATGACAATAAATTGGTCTAATTTTTAATCATTGGGTTATTTTCTTTAACTTCTTTAAAAATTCAAAAATCTAAAAATTTTACAATATTTAAAAATTTCATTAAAATTATTTTTTTAAACTGGGTTTATGCGGGTTTTTTTAAAACCACTCTTGGGTTTATGCTGAAATAATACTTAAAAGTGAATCCTCTGCTCCCTCTTGTGGCTAGTGTTTAATTTCCTCTTATGGCTAGCATTGAAATAAAATAGTTTGTTAATGTAAAAATGTAAATTGTCCTTCTATTTCTCCTTTCTTTACTGCTGTGTAAAGTTTGGTTTTTGCTGTTTTGTCATGGTGCATTGCTATTTCATATTCCATTGCACCAATGTGGTCACTGTCATTCTCAGACATCCAGCTGCATGTCCCAAATATGTTTTAATACCATTCCTTCTCCTTCTTCATCTCTTCCTCTTTCCTTTGCTTCCTTAACCTTCTTTTAATTTTACTTTTCTTCTTTTCTCTTCTCTTCTTCTCTACTCTAAGCACCTTTAGTCACACATGCTGCCACTGCCAGTGGTGGCCGTAGGCTTTGCTACCACTCATTTGCAACTGATAGTTGCGTGGCTGCTGCCACCACTGTTATGTCCTAAGGACTCTAGGAGTTCTCACTCAGGTCCACTCACTTTGCGTGGGCGTTTCTTCCCCCGTTCCCATTGGTTGGTTCCCCCCAGCAGCCTGCTATAAAAGCAGGCTGCAAAGTCCAACCAGTTGCTGATTGCTGCAAGCCAGTTCCAGGCGTGGCAAGCACGGTCAGCCCTTTATTATTATAATAAAGTATTGTTGCATTCATGCTCTGGTTCAGCCTCTCATTGTTCAAACCTAACACTGGCGACGAGGATGGGATGGCTACCAGAAGCACCATGCAACCGCTGAGTCACTAGCCACCGATCCGCAGCCCAGAGAGAGCGATCGGCTGGCGATTAGAGGAACGCTGACCCGCAGCCAGAGAGAGCGGGCAGCCAACAAAACGAGCGATCAAAAGAGCAAACGCTGATCCGCAGCCAGAGAAAGCGGTCTAGTCCAACAGTTAGAAGCGCCTGTAGCCGCTTGTTAGCCCAGCTACAGGGAAAGTGAAGCGCTGCGAGCCGCAGCCGCTCTGTATTTGGCGCGAAATTCAAACAGGTGTCATTTGAATTTCGAGCCAGTAGAAACACAGCACAGCGCTGTAGGAAGTCACTAACGCCCACATTGGTGTGAATCGAGACACCTCCAATGGCTAACAGCCAACGTGGTAACCCAGAGAGAGAGTAAGAGAGGATAGCAAAAAACCTCTCCCGAGCTGAAGTCACACGAGCGCCCGTTATCCCAGAGAGATTTTTTTTTCCGCAGGTAGCCCAGCCATTCCAGCACCATGAGTTCCAACCCAGCATTCCCGGCGTTCAAACCAGACGAAGAGAAGTGGGAATCGTATAAGAACCGCTTCAATCATTACATCGATGCGGTCGGCCTGGCGGATGCAGGAGAGCATCGGAAAAAATCCTATTTCCTTATCTACTGCGGGGCCACCGTTTACGATACCGCCGCTGCCCTTGTGGCGCCTAGGGAGTTAAAAAACGTTCCATGGTCCGAGTTGCTTGAGATCCTCACTAATCACTACGCTCCCAGGCCTTCACAAATCGCCAGGAGGTTCACGTTCCGTATAAGGAAGCAATCAAGTAAGGAGACCATCAATCAATATATGGCCGCCCTCAGAACAGCAGCCCTGCACTGCGGGTTTGGAACATACCTAGAGGACATGCTCCTCGACCAATTAGTTTGTGGGGTCAAGGATCTCAACCTACAGAGGCGCCTTCTAGCAAAAAAAGACCTCAACCTCGCGCAAGCAGTCGAGGAGGCCCTAGCAGCCGAACTAGCAACAAACTCAGCCACCGAAATCCAGGGCCCGAGTGCCAAGCTGACATCGTTCCCAGTCCACTCCGAAGAGGTGGAAGCAGAGGAAACCCCCAACGATGAAAACGACGTCCACCGCCTCACCAACGATAGACGGTCGCAGGTAGGGGCCAAACAAGAAAACACGGGTCCACCCAGGCACATCACGCTGTGCCTAGCCTGTGGGGGATCACATCAAAGGGCTACCTGCAAGTTTAGAGGAGCCACCTGCAACAACTGCCATAAGAAGGGGCACATCGCGAGAGTCTGCCAAGCCCCCCAAAATGCTGCGCACAGACCCCCTTCCTCGCACTCGGGACCACAGAGGCAAGTATTAAACTGTCGCACGCACCACCTTGCCAAGCGTACTTGCCACACTGTGAGTAAAATTTCTCTTTCCGTTTCCCTAGAAGGTAAACCGTGCCACATGGAGGTTGACACAGGGTCAGCGCTCTCAATAATCTCGTGGAACACCCTCAAGAGGCTCCACCCCAGCATATCTACTACCCGGCTTCAGAGATGCCAGTTCGGCCTGAAGGACTACCAGGGGAGGCCATTCCCGTGATCGGCAGAGGCAAGTTCTTTGTCAGTTTTAGAGCTTTTAAAGGTCACCTACCTCTAGTGGTAGTTAACGGCAATCTACCCACCTTATTGGGGCTCGATTGGTTTCCCCACCTCGGCCTAGGGCTAACAGGAGTCCATGCTGTCTCAACCTCAGACACTGACTCCTTATTCGCTGACTACGCAGACGTGTTCAGCGAGGAGCTGGGGTGTTATAAGGGAACCCCCATCTCATTCTCCGTTGACCCCCAGGCAGTCCCAATCAGGCTAAAACCACGCAGAGTGCCATTTGCTATTCGGCCTAAACTAGACGCTGAATTGGATAAATTATTAAAACAAGGGGTCATTGAGCCAACAGATTTCGCCAGGTGGGAGACGCCCATTGTCACACCCCTCAAAAAAGATGGTAGCCTGAGAATTTGCTCGGACTACAAGACAACAATCAATAAATATTTACAAGTCAGTGCATACCCTGTGCCCGTCATTCAGCACTTATTACACACATTCGAGCCGGGCAGTATTTTTGCAAAATTGGACATGTCTCAAGCATATCAGCAGTTCCCTGTTGATAACCAAACAGCGGAACTTCAGACCATCGTAACTCACAGGGGTGCTTTCCGATGCAAGCGTCTCCAATTTGGCGTAAGTGTTGCCCCAGGTATTTTTCAATCCCTCATGGAGCGGATTTTGCAGGGCCTCCCTGGTGTAGTACCCTACTTCGATGACATCTTAGTCTCGGCCAGGGACAGACCCCAACTCTTCCAGAGAGTGCGAGCAGTGTTAGAGAGGTTCAGACAGCATGGCCTCAAGTTAAAAAAAGAAAAATGCGCCATTGCCACTAGACAGGTGGACTTTCTGGGTTATAAAATTGACGCCTCTGGCATTCACCCCCTGGAGTCCAAGGTTAGGGCAATCCACGAAGCCCCCACACCAACCTCCAAAACGGAATTACAAGCTTTCTTGGGGCTGCTGAACTTTTACGCATCCTTCTTGCCCCACAAAGCCTCGGTAGTCGAACCCCTACACAGATTGCTAGACAAAAAGTCACCATGGCACTGGGGACCCAAAGAAGACCAGGCATTTAACGCCGTCAAATCACTACTTACGTCAGAGGCAGTGCTTATCCAATTCGACCCCAACCTTCCTTTAGTACTGGCAGCAGACGCATCCCCTTTTGGAATTGGGGCGGTCCTTAGTCACCGACTCCCCAATGGCGCCGAAGCTCCCATCGCCTTTTTCTCCAGGACGCTCTCGGCCACGGAGCGAAACTACAGCCAAATAGACAAGGAAGCCCTAGCAGCTGTCGCAGCCGTGAAAAAGTTTCACGAGTTCCTTTTTGGCCATTCCTTCGAACTGGTCACCGACCATAAGCCCCTCCTGGGCCTGCTGGCCGGGGACAAACAGACCCCTCAAGTCCTTTCCCCTAGGATGACAAGGTGGACACTTTTCCTAGCGGCCTACTCATACAAACTTATTCACCGCCCGGGCAAAACTCTATCCCACGCCGACGCCCTCAGTCGCTGCCCCTTACCCACTCCGGCTGAAGACCCAGCTCCTGTCAACGCCATTTTTGAGATCACCCAGTTGGACCTGCCCATCACCGCCCTTGACATAGCCGCTAAAACCAAGGCAGACCAAACGCTCGCCCAGGTGTTCGACTGGGTGAGGAGGGGGTGGCCGGGTGGTAACGTTGATAACAAATTCGCACCCTTTAAGACTCGCATGCAGGAGCTGTCCAGTTTGCAGGGTTGTCTACTGTGGGGCACTCGAGTGGTCATTCCGACCTCGCTGCGGACCCGAGTCATGGAAGCGTTGCACGAGGGACACCCCGGCATCGTGAGAATGAAGGCATTAGCACGCAGCTACGTGTGGTGGCCGGGTCTAGACGAGGACATTGTCAATTGGGTAAGTTCCTGCAGCATTTGCCAGGAATCCCGTCCTGCTCCCCCCATCGCCACCCCAACCAGATGGGAGAGCGCCAGCGCCCCTTGGTCTAGAATCCATATCGATCTGGCCGGCCCCGTGCATGGGAAGATGTTCCTAGTGGTCGTGGACGCTTATTCCAAATGGATTGATGTGGCGCAGCTATCCACGACCACCACACTAGCAATCACCAACGTGTTAACACGCCTGTTCGTTACACACGGGCTACCCGACTCCATTGTCTCTGATAATGGCCCACAGTTCGCATCAGTAGAATTCAGCCGTTTTGCCGCCAACCTGGGCATTCGCCACATTTTCACGGCCCCATTTCACCCTGCCAGTAATGGGTTGGCAGAAAGAGCCGTCAGGACCACCAAAGAAGCCCTCGCCAGGTTTGGCAAAGATGACTGGCACCACAAACTCTCACGGTTCCTGATGAGCCAGCATTCAACCCCCTGTTCAGTCACCAATAAGTCCCCAGCGGAACTCCTGATGGGCCGGCGCATGAGGACTGTATTGGACAGACTGCACCCCCAATACTGCCCTGACTCTCCCCTCGCTTCTACTTCGGGGGTTAGACATTTTATGTTGCAGGAGCCAGTATTCGCGAGGTACTTCGCTGGAGACCCACTATGGATTCCTGGCGAGGTCATCGCCGTCACCGGGCCGAGATCGTACAGGGTCAGGCTGGAGGATGGTCGCGTCTGGAGGAGACACATAGACCAGCTACGAAGGCGCCTCAGCACCCTTGCCAGTAAGAATCCAGAGTCACCAGTCGAGGGAGAACTACCTCATCCGCCGCTCAGCCTCATCGCACCCAACGCCCAGTCTGCACCAGCAGTCGTCCCGGTCAGTCCGAACTCGGACAACGGCGCCCAGAGAGTTGACCAACCTGGTCCAACCCACGAAAGCTCGCCCCCAGTAACCGACCCTGTGGTTCCCGAGGATGCCCAAACCAGAGAGCGCGTTGGCGACACTATGCCGGTTCAGCCATCACAAACTGATACCGAACAGACAGACCATGTGCCCGAACTGCGCCGTTCCGGGCGCCAGCACAAACCCCCCGTCTACCTCAAAGACTATGCATGTTTGCATCTGGGGTGAAGGGGTGTTATGTCCTGAGGACTCTAGGAGTTCTCACTCAGGTCCACTCACTTTGCGTGGGCATTTCTTCCCCCGTTCCCATTGGTTGGTTCCCCCCAGCAGCCTGCTATAAAAGCAGGCTGCAAAGTCCAACCAGTTGCTGATTGCTGCGAGCCAGTTCCAGGCGTGGCAAGCACGGTCAGCCCTTTATTATTATAATAAAGTATTGTTGCATTCATGCTCTGGTTCAGCCTCTCATTGTTCAAACTTAACAACCACCACTTCCACTGGTTGCTCAATACCACCAATGTTACCTTTCTCTGTCCTCCTATTTCCTTCTCTTGTTTTCCTTGTTTTCCTTCTCCTTCCTTTACTTCTTTAAGTTTTCAACTTTGTTTAACTTTACTTCTTTTAAATGATTTAAATTATTAAATTATGTAGATCAATCTTTTTTAACACATATTGGAAAGGAGCATCCTGTCTTGGCATTTACACAAATAATGTTTTGATTATTTGCCTTCTTGGGTGAGAATTTTCAAATATAATTCTTTTCCAACCTGTTAAATTTCTAAATACACACTAGTATTGGCAGTAACAAATAATTCAAGATTTTAGTTAATCAGAATCAAAATTCCAAATGAGCCTTATTTTTAAAAATCAGATCTTTTACTCTTCTGTTGAACCAACATTAGATAGCATCAAATCTGAGAGATACAATTCTTAAGATGTTATGTTGGTATATTGTAGGACTGTATACATCTCAAAACCTGTAAACATTTCTGATCAAAATTTCTTCCACACGAGCACAATTCTCCTGAAGGATAAATTTCCCCTGCATATTACATAAAGGAATGTTTTCAGCACATATACAGGAGAACAGTGAACAATATTTTTTCAGTTGTCCAATATTTTTTTCTTTTATATCAATCATATAATGACTCACCACAATTAAGTTCATCTGAGCTATCTCCACAATCATTTTCCCCATCACATATAAAAGCTGGTAAAACACAGAGACCAGTTCCACACTGAAAACGCCCTGGTTGACATTTAAATTCAGCTGAAAAAAGAAAGGGAGGCTTTGAATATTGCATGCGTTGGTAATAAAGTAAAATAGGGGCTTTTTAAAAATTCCCAGAAATTCTATGCAATGAAGAAAGGCAATTAAATCATATAAGGTAATAATTGATTCAAAAATATTCCTTTCCTCCGGCTAATTAATCATAAGGTTCTCTTCTAAGACACAATCATTTTAATCATATAGAAATACAGTATTGAAAAACATATTGTAATATGTTTACAGTGTTATATTTCTAGAAATTTTAATCGATCATCTCCTTTCTATACTGAATGAATGGTTTTACTCATATTATTCCTGATTACATTTACTGTACTCCTTTTCGACCTGGCTGACCTTTGCTGATTTTGAAAAAAATTAAGCTTGAACAAATTACTTTCTTGGGAAACAACTAGGAAATCCCAGAGGTATAAATTGGAGAGGAAGTATACACATACACACAAACACAAAGCATAAATAAATAAATAAATTCCTAGGAGAAAAAAAACATAGCAAATGATTAGATGTTTCCATACAATGATTAGCAGGTGAGCATGACTCAAGAAAGATCTAATCTTTAAACACAATAAATTGAATCCAATTGGTATCAAAAGCTCTGTTCCTTATCAGTAGCACAAATGCTTTCTTTCATTTGATTTGCTATAAAGGCAATATGTAAAATGTATCAAAAATCAAAAATCATAATTTGTACATGTAGCCTTGACTTACAGTCATTTGCTTAATGAAGGCCTTGGAAAGGGTGTTTTATAAAACATTTTTTTAATCATTGCAAAAATATCACACATCCCACACCATCATGATCTGAGTGCTTGGCAACCTGTTCATAGTTACAGCCGGTTTCCAATCACCTCATAAACCTGTGACTGCTATTTGCAATCTTATCTTATCTTATCTTTCCCTATTGGTTGTGAGAGGGCTGTTCAATTTTAACATAGATGGCCTCTTTGACTCCTCTTTCAAAACAGTGGTCCTCTCTGTCCAGAATGTTTACATTTTGGTTTGAACCTGTCTCCTGTCTACAAACCATTCCATTCAGCAGTCCCAAGAAGGTTTCACACCTATTTGCACTCTGATTCAGGTGACCTTGAGGGTATAGATAAATTTCCAAAGGATCTCAATGACTTTCAGAGAGCTATTGTTATCTCTCTCAATGATCACGTTGTTCACTTTCATGATTAGTTTGGGGTCCAAATTGTGATAGAAAGTTGAGGATTACCTGTATATTTGTTGATGTTCCTCCTCAGTAAAGTGTTTATTAGTCTCTTGTATATAATTACATTGCACTACAGTTTTTACCTCTATGTGTATAATGATCAATATTTCAAGGAACCACCTTTTGAGTTTAATATCCTTAGTAGAGGATATAACCATATGCTTATTTATCATGAAATTTTATTACTATGAATAAAGTATATTTAAAACATATATTTTAATACAACATACAGTCTAGAAATTCTCATTTATACAGAATTATTTTGAACTGTTAACAATTTCAAAACTGCATAACATAAATAAACATATAATGTATATACTAAAATGATATGGAATTTTTGTTGCCTTTGTTATTGTTTTCCTACAGAATGGATCTGTAGATTGTTTTCTAAACCTTAAGTTTATTAGTCTCATAATAGTAATCTCATGACTTATAACTCTAATTAAGAAGCATTCATTTATCATGACTTGAAACAGTTGTCCTTTTCAATATCTGTGAAGCATTAGTTGCAAAAGGTAATTAAGAGGACCTAGTTTCCCTCTAGGTAATCTAGATTTGAATGAAAGAGGCAACTTCTTACTTTTAATTTAAATTATAGTAAGGAAGATGAGTATCGAGATCCATTTCGCATCTGTTGCCTAAAAATACATTTTTCCCTCTACCCAAGGATTGGTGCACCACACTTAGCTATATCTCCATGATGGCAAACCTATGGCACATGTGCCAGAAGTGGCATGCAGAGCCATCTTTCTGGGAACTCCAGCCATTGCCTGTTACTCTTCTGGGTTCCGGTGTGCGCATGCATGCAGTCCAGCAGGTCTTTGTGTGTGGGGGTGCACTGAAAACCGGAAAAGCAGCTCCTGGTGCGCATGTACACACCGGCAAGCTGGTCTTCCGGTTTCTGCCACACATCCCTGGCATGCATGCGTGCCAGAAACCAGAATATCAGGTGGCTAGCGCACGAGAGTGGGGGAACGTTGGAAACCGGGAGACCAGTTGGCTGGCGCGCATGCATATGCTGGAAACTGGAAGCTCAGCTTCCCAGCACATGCATTCACACTGGGGAGCTGCTCTTTTGGTTTCCGGCACTCCCTCCCACGCATGCCCATGCTCCCGTTTTGACACTCATTGCTGAAAAGGTTCACCAACACTGTCTTAGAGTATTGTTTATTTTAGCAGGGGAAATTCCCACTCTCGAGTATTCTACCCACTTTACTATTTTCAGGGAATGGGGAATGGGAGATCAGCAGAGTTGCTTAGTACTTGCCTAATTTGAAAAGGGTGTAACCTGAGACTATTGACTTCTTGTTGAGGAATATAAGGCAGCTAGGTTTCAGGGAATTAGTTTATTGAATGTGTGAACAGGAAGAGTTAAGATAAACCTTCCAAGACAGTGAAACAACAACCAGAAGCAGCTATGTGTTCTGAGAGGCTGCTTGCTCAACTGTGAGGGCTAGAAAGTCAATCTCCTGTATAATTTGTAATTGCAGCAGGTACAGCATATCTTGAAAGCTGCTGATTGTCCAATATACTATGTGTGGGCTAGTTAAGTGACTGTTTTGTGTCATGTAAGCATAAACTTTGAAAGAAATATAAGGGAGACCCATTTGAGGAACTGAACAAATGTATATGGAGAATGATTTTTTTAAATTTATTTTATTTTGTCAAGCAATTATAAGATAACAGGTATAAGTATAAACATAGTTATGAATACATGAAATGGATACATATAAGAAAAATAAAAAGAAACAATAGGACAGGGACGGTAGGCACGTTGGTGTGCTTATGCAGACCTCTTAGGAAAGGGGTGAGGTCAATAGTAGACAGTCTAAGGTTAAAGTTTTGGGGGTTTGGGGAAGAAATCACAGAGTCAGAACAAGAGGAATAAACAAACAAACAAACAAATAAATAAATAAAAGCCTCTCCACTGTTCTAAAAGGTAAAAGAGAACAGGAATTAATAGGAGTCTGAGATGTGCAATGTTTATAGAATATTTGTCTTTCTTCCTGAAAAAAACTTGCAAACTTGGTATAGTCCTGGAAAAAAGCCAGAGAATTAGCCTACACTTAATGGCCACACTTCAACTGATAACAAAGAAGAAGGATGTATCAGTTCAAAGAAAGGAAGCATTACAATAGAACCTGATCGTGACAGAAATATTCCATAAGGAAGACTATCAAATGGAGGAGTAAGCCCAATGGATGAGAGCAACGATCAGACATAAGAGACACAAATCATGTTCTGCCTCACTGGAGCTCAGAAATAGTTTTTGGGTCCTCTCAAAGAAAACAGGCTCTGAGTGTTCAAAAAATAAAAAAGAAGCACTGTAAGAGAGTAGATCCCTAGCACAACACAACTGTTACCGTATAAGAAGACAAAGAGAAAAGTCAATACAACTGACAGCTAACTAGTATCAGCAACTGAAACAAATGCATGCTAACATAAGTCTATTAGATTGTTGTCTTTCAGGGCCAAAGATCAGAACATAACAGAATGTCTTCTAAGAAAGCAAGTGCTTTCTTGCTAATACATGTGGGACATAGAATACTGAAGAGAAGTGATTCAAACATACCACTATAGATTTTGAAAAAAAAATATTGGGAAAAAATAAATAAAACTGTGGTGTCCTTAGCTAGGATTCTTACTCATTTTTCTAGTCCACAGAAAAAGAAAGACGAATATAGTAGATCAGTTTCTAACTTCCAAGTTGTACTGTAGAGATTTTGCTTTCCGAGACAAACATCTGAATTACCTACATGATAGATTGACTGGCACCTCACAAGAACTTATAAAAATGTATTTGACCAAAACATGACCAGCTTCATTAGAACAGTTTTATAAAGAGTGTTGGGGAGGGGGGGAGTTGCAGAGGAGGGAGGGTGAGGAAGTGGAAATTAAAATCCTGAAGGAAGGATCTCAAGTAAAGATTTCTGCATAATAAAATCTGAAAGAATTGATCGATACAGTTCATGGCTTTTCTTGTAAATATTGTAATGCTCAAAGTAAAATGTTCAGAGAAATAAACCAGATGAGTCTAAACTATAAATTGAAAGAGCCAAATATAATGTAATAGGCACAATGGAAACCTGATAGGGTGACTCTCATGACTGAAATATAGATGAACAAAAACATAATAAACAGAAACAGAAAAAACCATGTTACTCATACATCCAAATAAATGAGTCTCGCAATGCTATAGAGACTATCAGGATTAAAATAAAGAAATAAAAGTAATGCTGTTTTACGTGTCTATCACCCCATATATGCCAAAGAGGATATAGATGTTGTCTTCCCAAAGCAAATTGCTATTCTTTTGAAGCGGCATCAAATGGCAGCAATCAGAAAGTTTAATTGTTCTGATACCTATTGAGACAAGCTCTTAAAAAGCATAACTATTGTTCTTTGTTTCTTTGTATAAGTTATGTATTTTATCAACATTAGTATAGATGAAAAATTTTATTTTCCCTAAAATATTTATCCAATAAAATGTAAAACAAAAGTTACAGGCATATTTGTTTTGAGTTCCTATTTCTTTGAGAATATTCAAAATAATCAATGAAATTCATCTATTTGGTGACAAAATGTAGCCCGATATTTATTTATTTTTTTGTATTTGGCTAACATTCTAGAAGATTCTGTTGAATAAGGGTGACTTATAGTCCTAGCAAATCACTAACACAGTTAGTGCAGCTTAATACTGCTTGAGTAGGACTAAAGATAGAATATCTGAATTAAATTGTGATGCAATCTTTATATCTGGTGCTGATTTTGGACCTGTTAAACTGAATAAGCTTCTTGGGTGAGAAGCAAAACATCTTCAAGGAAAAAGTCCAGTTGCCTTTTGGAAAAAGCATATTTCAGACAACCATGACCCGAATGACTGAGAATCGCTACAGATAGACCTGTTAAGACCTTTCTTATGTTGTTGCTGAATGAAAAAGTGTGGATGACAAACTATCTATATCACTTTAGATGTAAATGAAACTTCATTGTACAAATAAATAAAAATTATGACAAATGTTGCTTGTTGTTTTCTGACATCATTTACTTCATACTTTCTGAATACTGAAATGAGAATATTGTGAAATTATCAAATGGTCAGCTGATTTAATCATATTTGTGCCACACTACAGAATATGGATTGCAACCACCCATTCTATAAGTGATTAGCAAAAGCCTAATAAATCTGTTTTATATTATTAATTGCAGAATTAATACATAGAAAGGGGTAGTAGAAAATCTAATTTCTGAAGTTCAGTTGAAACTCCTACACTTAGAAAAATTATGATCATTGTAAGAATTAAGGTACTGTATTTTTATGTAGTAACATTTTTTCATTTTCAAATGTAATATACAGTATGAAAAAATGAATATTACTTTTACAATATGATTGATAAGTCTGAAGAATAGTATTCCTAAAATATTATATTCATTTATACTTACGACATTCTTCAGGTTCATCCGATCCATCTCCACAATCATCAACAGTGTCACATTTCCACCAAAATGGAATACATTTGTCAGTCTTGCAGCGGAACTAAAGGAGAAAAGTATGATAGAAAAAGTTTCAAAATAGATATACAAAGATGTGTGTGTTTGTCTCTATATATTGTAAGTAGAATAAAAAGTCAGTGACTAGAATCTGATATACTTGAAATGTGATTTTAATTATTGTAAGCAACTTTTAAAAGTCTCATTCTTTCATGCTTATAAATCTATTGTATTTGCTACAATAATATACTTCTGAGAATTAAATATATAGTATAGTGTTACAATTTTTTAGAAGTGACACATATCTCAAAATATGTAAATATACTTAAAAGGAGATACTGAAAGTATTTTTTTTAAATCTTCCATTCCAAACAATATACATACTTGACTGGCTGTGCAATTTGATAAGCAGGTCTTATTATCAGCTGCGAGGTAAAAATTGGTAGGACAGGCACATGTGTGAGTTTTGTTTGGGGCAACAAGGCACAGATGACTACAGCCACCATTATTTAATGTACATGTATGTTTAGCCACTAGAAATGCAAACAAATAACAGTTAAAACATACCATAAAATTCAAGACTAATTCTAAAACTGTAATATTTCTAGTTTAAAGATTCATCCAACATGTCTGATACCTCCATTTTAGAAATATTATTTTTTAAAATAAGTAAGAATAATAAATTATGAAAATTGAATTGTTACCACTTTTCTATAAAAATAGTTTGTATGACATAAATCATTTTATATTCTATAAAACTAATTCAGATAATTCACCAATAACAGTTGTGTTTAGATATCTCCTCACATAAACACACAAAAAAGGAGTTGAGTGCACACTACTTGAAGAAAGTAGAGTGTACCCACAGCTCCTTTTTTGTGTTTATGTCCCAATGAAACAACCGTGGAAACATGGAGAATTTCTGCAGTGCAGACATTGTTATGTGTAAGCTTCCACCTTCCATGGAAGTTTATACACTGCATGAAAAGTTTCCCTGCTCCAGAAAATATGTGTTTGCTTTTGAAGATTGGCTTTGCAATATTATTATTGGTATAATCAAAAGGGAAAGATAACGCTCACTACTCATCATGTTGAATTCTGCACAAAATATATTGTATGAATACAGCTAAAGAAAGTTCTAAATTTGAATTACGGTGAATTCTACTCCTCAGTCCATTTCTAGTTGTCCGGGAAAGATTATCTGGAAGATGTTTCTGACCCAGGAGGAATCTGATCATTATACCAATATTAAAAATTATTCATTTCTGTATTCATTTCTACCCGCAATCTGTTACAAGAACTAGGGAGAATGGAGGAAGCTCAATAAGTTATTAAAACTGTATCTGTAATTCACCATATTCAATCATAATCATAATAGGTATTTTGAAGAGTAGCCAGTTCTCTAATGTCTATTTTACTTCTCTAACAATCTTAAACACTAAATAGTTTGTGGTTATTATCAAGCAGAATTGAGTAAAAAGTCTGGTAACAAGAAAGAGTCATTTGCTTGAATGAATATGTGACTTAAAAAATCAGTTCTTACCATTAGGCTGCCTAAATGAATGATACACTTGAATATCAGTTATGGCATGCCATGAGTTAATCAGGGCTACTTTATCTGCTCCAGAGATTTTGTGGGCACGGTTGACAGTCTTTGTTTTTCCATCTGTCCAGTATATATAGTCTTCAAATAATGTTAGAGCAATCACCCCTAGAACATGTTGATTAGGGACTGCAATAGAATATAATAACATTACTGTTTCATTTTGAGAAAGACTGATAGTTAAAATATTTTGATTGCAAAATCTACCCTAAAAGTGCCTTCTTTGGAGGCCTGGCTGTTATGCCTGAAGTTGCTTCAAAATCACCATGACTACATATTTATCTTGTTTGTTATATGTCTTTTAGTCTCTGCCTTCTTTGGAAAGACTTTTAACAGTTGTTTCACTTTTAGTTTTCTCTTCACTGAATACTTTGTGACATTTTCTCCATTTGCTGAATTATCATTCTAATCTAGTCAATCATCCTGTCTGCATTTCCTCTCTATATATTTTCAATCTGTATTTCCTTCTGCAATTCCTAAGTTTCCTCTAAGTATCTTCTGAGGATAAAGAATTACCCAAAATCTGACAATCCATTAAAACAGACACTCAAATGATGTAAACTAAGAAGACCTCTTACTAAACTCTACTAACAAAGGTACAGGGCAAATATAGAAAGTCAAATTCAGCAAATGATGTGGAGGATATCTTTTAAAACATTTTCTCTCAAGAAAGAAAGGAAAAAAATTGGCAGAAATCAAAGCAGACAATCCTGGGCAGCAAGGTGATAACAGTTATTCTCTTGTGTTACTATATGGATGGAATAATTCCTGTTGAAAATACCCCAATTTTAGATATCCTCAAAGTAGTATGAAAACAATAATCACTCCAATTTCCTGTGCCAAGCAATTTAAAACTTTAAAAATCATTATCCAATTGAAACTCTGTCTACAATTAAAGGCACTTTTTCATAAGGAATTATGTTATGGATATGAATATACACATATTATTGAACAGGAGAGGGGGTTTTTTTCAGAAAAATAAAAACAGTTGTTAAACCAGACAGCTGTCAACAGCTCATAAAACTTTGTACTGCAAGTACTCAGGATAAGATATTTGAAAACACAGAGGTGGAATTAATGTAAACAATAAAGATTTATCTCATAAGATCATACTATGCAATTGGGACAACCAATGGTAATGTGATTTGTGGGATGACCAGTCAATCACTGAATCCAATATTCCCCTTTAGGTCATCCCACAGATCTGCATTACATAAACAATGAAAGCATCCCTCTCTCTCCCTTGCCCTTATTTTTATACAGTTGCCGGTGACAATTTAGTGACAAAGGAATGAACTGGTATTATTTAAATACAGAGTTTTGACATATGACATGAATAGCATAAGTTGAAATGAAGTTTTACTGATTAACTAATTCCATGTAAATATATCTAACTTTCAAATAATGTCATACTGTAAATGAAAGCATCAATTTATTAATTGGCAAAAACTATGAGAATGAATAACATTGTTAAAAAGGCAAGTGTTTTTCATACTATGCATACTATGTTGTCCTTAGCTTCTTCATATACAGCGTGTATCAAAAGTCAAGCCTCATAGGCCTAACACAATATGTTTTATTATTTGTTTTTTCACACAAAATATTCATGTACAAGAATGTCCAAAGATCAAACAAGTAAGGAAGTGTTTAGAACAAATGTCAAGCAATGTGATCTTTTAATATAATTTATGGAGTAAAATGTCTATGGGATTTGACTTTAGGTATTTGTATTGTTTTAGAAAATGTAGGTTATAAAAGAATAGTTTTCCAAATACAACAAATTTGGCAAAAGAACAAGCTGTAATAGTTTGTTTCTTGGAATGTAACTAACCTTTACTTCTGCGGGTGCCATCCATATTAGCAAATTCAATATGATTTTCATCAGCCCAGTATAATCTTCTATTGACATAGTCTATTGTAAGAGCCATGGGTCTAGATATCTCTGTTTCTATCACAATTGTCTGATTAGAGCCATCCATGCCAACTCGTCCAATATGAGGATATTCACAGCAATCAATCCAATACAAATAACTAGGAAACAAAATTCATAAATATGGTGTTACTGTGTAAATAATACAACCAGTATAATTGAAATTTTACAATCTACCAAGTTGTATGTAGCATTTATTTTTAAGTATCACATTGTTCACTATCAATGAGCTAAGTTGATAAATTCTGCTAATTCAGAACTGACAGACTCTATTCTCTCTCAAAAGAGTTGATAATTTACTTAATGTTGCTCAAAACCTTAAGGTCTGAGTTATGTTTCTTTTACTGAATTGACTTTATATATTCACTCATAAAGCAAGAGATAATATGATCTTACAATGGCAAAAGAAAAAGTGTACAATGGATTGAATTTTTTAAAATGTCCCATTCTTTCTTGTATCTTTTTTTATGATAGTTTATTAAATCAAAATCTTTCCCTGCGCAATTTAATTTACGATGTTCAGCACTGAATGGAAAAAATATTTGGAGCTAAAAAATGGCATAGGATTTTCAATCCATAAGCCAATATATCCCTCATCTGTCATTTTTTTTCAATGAGCAAAACATTATCAAATAATGCTACCCAAACTATTTTCTGTTCTGTCTCAATAATTAACCATGTATTAACTTCTCCCTACTCAAGAAAATCTGTTTTTATGATTATTTTTATATTTGTATGTTTTGTTACGTTGTAAACCTCTCAGGGCCACTTCAAACTGAGAGATTGATGGCATATAAATTTAATAAAATAAATAATAAAACATAAAAAAATAAACGATCACAAATTTCAGTGTGTTCTTTGATATTGAAAATATACTGCATCCTTTGGGGGCTACCCTAAATTTAAAGGAAAGGAAGGTATAGGTGCAATATAATTCTCCCACGTATTTCATTTCTGTTATCCCAGTCTTACCTAAATGAGATATCAGCAAAATAATTTGCTGTTCAACAATATGAATCAGCATAACATAAGATATTGATCTTCCTGCAGTTTTAATACTTTCATCTTCCAATATTGCTTCATTTAATATATATAACATATAGGTTAAATAAATAAGGAAAGAAGATACAATTTCATCTCACTCCTTTGGCAACCTGGAGTCAGTCTGTTTCACTATGTTCTGTCCATACTGTGGCTTCTTACTTGTATATAAGTTTCTCATGAGTACTATTAGATGTTCCTGGATTGCCAATTTTCTATGCACTTTTCATAATAGAATATTATGTATAGTTTCTGATTGCTATTAAGATATTAATTAAGTAAATATTGGTCAGAAAAAAGGCAATCAACATGATTAAGAGATCACATGAAGAAAATTATATTGGTCACAGGGCTTCAGTATATAACTGAGGGTAACAAAAGGATATTCATTAAAGTTTTGCTGGTTCTTCCTCACCAAACATCTGGGGAGGAACCAAATGAATGAGGAACATTGGTCAAGAAGGTATCTTGAATTCTGATTTCAATCTTATGAAAGATGAATTCAACAAATTCATTTATAAGCACAACTTCTTTGAGGTGACCATTCTTGCATTGTCAAATTTCCAGGTTTTCACCTGATATACTTCTATGGAATAGCTAATAAAATAATGGGTATCTGAAAGGGGCAAAGGATATCACATGCATCTTGACATTATCAATATGAATTATATACACATAACTTTGCATTATAATTATATTGTATCTAATTCATGCCATTTGTATAATGTCATGTACATAACATTATTTGACTGTGATTTCCATTGGATACCTATATACATTCCACAGTCACATGGAACTTCAGTGGAGATGTATAGCAATTAATGACTTTTAAATAATATTTAAAAAAAATAACTCAGCTGAATTACTTCACCTGTCATTAGTTATCAGACATTATTATTCAAATTTATGCTGGACAAATTTGTGATTATTATTTGGGGACAACCTGAAATTTTCAAATATTAAATATAACAATTATTTCCATTATCTTTCATTTTAGCTACATTAACTCCAAAAATGCTTCCCTTTAAACATTACTCTTGTTGAGAAGGATATACTTCCTTATAAACATTCTCCAAACCAGAAACAATCAATTGCACTATTAATTTGTATGATAACTCCATACCCAATTTGAGGATCTAAAGAGAGATCTCTAGGGAACTTCACCCTTTTGCTCACAAGAACAGTGGGATACAAGCCATTGATTTTGGATACTTCAATCATCCTTTTTTCTGTGTCAGACCAATAGAGATTCTTTCCAACCCAGTCAACTGCTAATGCATTAGGAACAGCTGTGTTATGAACTACCTAGAGAAATAAAAACTGTATAAGTATCAGAACATACACTTAAAAATGATGGAAAGTCCATTTTCATTTCCTTGAGATGAGAGTAAATGATTATACTACACTGGCAAATACAATTATGCAATTGGAAAGTTCTTAATTTTGAAAAATATTTGAGAGAAAATATATTAATTCTTAAAGCATACTACAATTAACCAACATCAACAGAAGTCATTATATGGTAATTTTATTCCTGTTTTACCACATGTTTATCTTTCATTAAAAGTCCCTGCAAGTTTTCTTGGCAAGATTTTTCATTACCTCCTGGTTCAAGGTCATCCAGCTGACTTTGTGCCTGAGGCAGGATAAGAACTTAGAGCTTCTGGTTTCAGAATTTATGCCTTAACCGTTACATCAAATTGTTTCTCACCACTTAAATTACTGCACTTAATTACTGTACTTAAATATTCAGTTTAGGCATATCCCGATGAATTCTTTCTCTGATGTGCAGAATCCCATCTCATATTCTTAGAGGTTTCTTCACATCCAAATACATAACAACTTAGTTACCTGCTTTTCTTCAACACATAATAGCAGTCAGCAATATGATTTACTAAGTGACACTATGAAAGATAACTATTGGAAACTTCTCAAAATTTACTTTTATAAACAGGAAAGAAATGGGTTGATGTAGAGGTAACAAAAACTATCAGCCAAAGCACTCCAAGTGGTACTGGTTGCACAGATTCTTCCATCTTCACCACCTCCAGTTCCTAAAGGTTAACCCCATTTCAGTCTATCAGTATGAAATTATTATGGACAATTTTATCAAACAAACCACCTCACTGGCTGCTGCTATATCTACAAATTTAAATTTTCTTTGGGCATGGAAAAGTAGTAGTGTAATCTTTCAGATTATAGGAAATGTAAGGAAAAAATGAACTGGGGTTGAGTATTTATCTGTCCATTCATCTAAATTATGGTCAATTATCTACTCTGAAATATTAAAAGTTCACTTTTTTCCCTAAACTAAACTTCCTTGGCAAAATTGTCTATTATCAATGTTATTTATACATAATCAGCTAAAAAAATGTTTCCGTCATCTTTTGGAAAAGCCATGACAGGCTACAGTTTAGTGAATAAAACTAAAACTATTGTGCAAAAATGAGAAAATGGGTTTGGAACAGTTCTGAAAGAAGAAAAGTGTAGTTATGGATAGAAACATAATGTTGATCTCAATTCAGGCATTCATTGAGAAACCTTGACATGAATTAGGTTTGCTGAAAACTCTCATCAAGTCTAACTTTGAGTAGGATGGGAGATCTGTAAAAATACACAATTGGTTTTGAATGACAAGTTACATAAATATGAAATACAAAAAGAAAATCCTGCACAAACAAATGAACGATATATTCTTTCTGTATTATATAGGGAGAATTCCCCATTTATTTCTTGTTTTTTTCCACTGTAATCACTATATTCTTCATTTAACTCAATCTGTCTGATACTTTAAATCAGAGAATACATAGGATTTGCATTTCATTTCAATTTCCACAATATGCTTTTTTATCTCACTATTGTACATAGAGGCACTAATTAAATCATAGTTCAAAAAGAATTTTGATTTGAAATATGAATACACCTGGATATCAGTTTCTATTGTAATTAAATCAATTTCTAAAAAAAAAAAACTTCACCTGGAAAACAGTCTAAAACTAAGTCTAAAAATAAAAAGCAAAAGAATAGGGAATTATTACCAAGAATTCTTAAATAAGGTAGAAGTTCAATTGGATCAAATGCAACAGATATTATGAAATATGTCATATCCTGAATAAGCTATATGTTTTATAATCCTATGTATCAATTGTTTAATATTTTGATTAAGAACATTAAAGCAAATACATATTGGCTAAGCCTATATAACCAGCGGTGGTATTCTACTGGTTCAGCCCAGTTCGGTTGAATTGGTAACTCCAAGGATCATCTGTGAGTGAACTGGTTTGCTCCAACAATCAGCTCCTGGGCCCGCCCCAGCTCTATTCTGACCTTTTATTTCCTGGTTTTGAAGCTCAGCTGCTTCATATGGCACTGTGGATTGCCACATGTCAACTGTTTAACACACAGAGAGGGTGCAGGATTGCAGGACAAGATCAGTAGCAAAGCCTCTGTGCATGCACAAAGCGCTCCTACCAAGCCACATAATTGGCGGTAAAATTTTTGAATCCCACCACTGCTATATAACCTGCTCAGAATTGCCTCGAACTACAAGATGCATAGCAGGTAAATTTAATAAATAAATAGTGTGACTAGCTGCAAATTCTTAAAGATTTACACTAGCACAAATACAACTAAAATATATATGCTTTTAAATTAGTATTTGAACCTTAACTATTTATCACCCAAGAAAAACAATTGCAGTTGTGCAACTTAAAATCGATTTGTAGAGTAGGAGGGAAATAGTTTCATCCAGATTTAGTTACACTCTATATAAATTGAGTTAAATTAATCATGATTAATCTGTTCCATAGTTGCAATATATGTACTCATAATAAAGCTGAGTCATGATTAAAATCTATTAGCTTCTGATCCAAATAATATTTATAAATCCATGATTATTTCTAAATCACCTTGACATTATTCCCATTCAGATTCATTCGGTTAATCCTACTTCCATTTGGTCTGCTGGAATCAATCCAATAGATGAACTCTTCTTTGTAATCAAAGTCTACTGCAATCACATTATTTAGGCCCTGAAAAGGAAAAAAATAACTTTAGCAGTTGCTGTAAACAAATTAACAAAGTTAAGATAACTATTCATATCAGATTAATTATCAAGTATTAATTAAGGGGGATACTTAAAAAGGAGGGATATATCTATTTTCCCCAAATTTTCAGATTTAATTTTTATCTTTTAACAGAACTTGGAGTAGGAACACAGATGAAACTTGGGGTTAACCAACAAAAAATGTTATCCCCTTCAAGTATACTGTCAAGTTTCCAATGCCAGTCAATGGGAGAAGATATAAGAAGATGTAACCACCACTGTCTATTCTCCAACCATCTCAGTTTTTGATAGGTGGGAGACAGCATGTCCATAGGAGACTATCAGCTAAAGATGGGTTAAAAACTGAAGGCCCTCTGACCTCCATGATGATGAGCTTCCCATATACATTCCCATGTACATTGATCTTAGCTTCTTACGTATGTGCCCTGGTGGCATAATGATTAGAATGCAGTATTACAGGCTAACTCTGCTCAGAGTCTGTTGTTCAATCCTTACAGGCTTGAGATTGACTCAGCCTTTCAACCTTCCAAGGTTGGAAGTCAAGAGTGTTTCTCTTCCATAAATTTTTGATTAAAGTTCAACTTTTATTGTCAAGGTCTAGCTTTCAGGACAACCAGTCTGTATGGATCAAGGCTGTCAAATCTAACCTTCTAAATCTAGACTACTTTCCCTTCAGTTCTCAAGATGAAATACGATTAGGTGAAACAAACCCTGAAGCAAAGGAAAAAGGATACAGAGCAGCAAACAGATCTAGGGAAGGCCCTAGCTTTCTTATCATCAGTATAAAAACATACATAGTCACTGCAGCCAGCTGCCTTATACAGGTATAAATACCAATCCATTTGAAAGCTTTCTGTCTTGTTTGATGTCATGCTGTCCTTTCTGCATGATTTGATGGGAAATTTATAAAAGTATCATTGGCTGAAAGGCTGAAAAGCTTTGCCCCTGTGATTCCAAAGAGGTGGAAACTACAGAACATGTTATTTGTTGTTCCTTTTATTGAGACAGCCAAACCAAAATCATCCTCTCTGATAATATCCTAGTTACTGAGATTAAGCCTATGGTCAAATGATGGTTTTTACAGTACACGTAGCTAGGTTTTGTACATCAGCATGGAAGATCTGTTGGACATGATGAGCCAATTTTCCATTAGTCAAGTTCTATTAATTGTAATGCTAGATATTATCACATTTTCGTAATTTTGGATGTTGGTATACTTAATGTAATTTTACTGTCTATATTATAATATAGACTGCATCCTGAACATCATTTATAAATGTAAGCTTGTTTTTAAAATGTATTTTAATTTTGTCTTACACTTTATTGTATTTATTATCTATTTAGATTCACAGAGTATTCTGCTCATACTGGTTTATGATTTGGTCTAAACTGGTGTATGGTGAATTGAATACACATGGGTGAGGGATATTCTTCTGAAAGGTACTATTTATTACCTTTAATTTAATTACTACATATGACAAACTAAATATGACTGACTTCTGAAAACATAAAACAGTAATTCTCAAGAGATAAAACCTTAGAAAAATGAATAAGGAGAGAGTAAGTGGCTATGGAATCTAAACATGTTCAGAGATAAAAGAAGAATAAATCTAAAAATGCAGTGGGGTAAAGCTAAAATTAATACATATTTTAAAATAGATATCAAGCTTGCTTTAACTGTGACCTCATGAGTTCTGCTGAGTGTTCTGCTAATATGAAGAGGCTCCTGAAAATTATCTCTATTGTTTGGCTAGAAGTGCCGCAGAGAACTTTATATGACAATATAAGTTTCAGTTTAATATGAGATGACAGTGCTTTCTTGTTCCACAATCTTCCTGGCTCATTCATGAAGTATCAAGATTTTAGGTTTTCTGACATAGTCATTTTCGATCTTCTCCCAAAAGAATTTAGAATAGTATTCCTTGATTAATTGGCAGCACTAGGAAGACCCCAAAATTTTAGGAAGGAAAAATTGTTCTATTAGTACTTTAGTTTTGTTTTGAAGGGTAAGTTAAAAGTTACATTATGACCTAAAATGATACCTGCGAGTTATTTAATCCTAAAGCAATGTTTGTTTAGCTGATCTTAATTGAAATGATTTTAGATCACAAATATTTTTGTCAGTGCAAATCTATATTTCCTTGCTACAGAAGATTGACCAGCCTTAAGAACAAAATATGCTATTTCTAAATGACAGATTCCAGTAATTTGCTCACTCCATCTTTCCTGCCAAATTACTATACTATTCATTTTCATGGGTGGAAGGGATTAAAAACTGTTTTTGTAGATAACACTGAAAATTGCCTACTTATAAAAAAAAAACCTTCTTGAGTATTATTGGATATAGATATCATGAGCTGTGTCCAGATCCTGGTCTTCAAGTCAGGATGGAGCATCCACTCCAGGTGTTTACAATCTGATATGGAGTTGTTTAAAGGTCTGTTCATGCTGTTTTTAATTCCCTGCAAAGTAGGCTACCGTGGAGTTGGTGGATTGTGGCAATTCTGCATGAAATATACTAAGGGAAGATTTATTTTTGATCTTTGAGGAGTATATTAATAACATACATTCATTATCTAACACATTTAATTTTGCAAGGATATAATATACTTTAATGCTTGAAGCTATAGCTGTATTACGTGGGCTTTATAAAGTAACTCTATTTCCTTTAGAGTTCTTCAATTTTCTGGAAGTAACATTAGGTAAGCTGGAAAATTTGAAAACTGGCTTTCCAAGAGAAAATCACCAGTAATAGAGAGTACAGGCATTTTTTACAACTGCACTCATTTTTTTCACATTTTATATGATTTGAATAGAATTTCACCATCATTGTGCCAAACTGTCTCATCTTCTGCAATAGTTTGAATTCAATTTTCAGAATACAAATTAAAGAACCCCTTTCCAACAGTGACCACAACATGATTGACTTTTGTCTCAACATACGTCCACACAAAAATCATCATAACGACAGGATCCCCAATTATGACTTCAAAAAAGGCAAGAATGATCTTATAGACAACGATCTCGCATCTCTTGATTGGCAACTTCTATTCATTGAATGCAATACTGATGAAGACCATTACAACATATTTTTACTTGAAGTCAAAAGAGTCATCAAACTATATGAACCAATAACAACTCCCAAAACTAGAAAAAACAAATTACCCATAACAATAAGGAAGCTTCAATCCAAAAAGAAATCACTTTGGTGGAAAAACAAATCTGGTCACGTTACCAACTTCAAAAGCCGATACAAAAATTTATGACACCAGATAAAGACTGAATGCACCAATTATCACATTAAACAAGAGGAAAACCTTCTACGCACCAATTCCACCCACGCTTTCTACAATTTTGCAAACTACAAACTAAAAGACTCAAGGTCCATCCCACCCCTGAAAGAACCTAATGGTAAAGACTGTAACGATAACACCATTAAAGCTAACCTCTTTAATGCTTTCTTTGGCTAAGTATTTGTAAACAGCAATGGATCATGCCCAGTATTTCCTAGTCGAACCACAGACAACTACAATGATCTAATACATATCAATTTTACAGAAGACAATGTTGAAAAAGCACTAGGCAATCTAAAACCATCTCTCTCTATTGGACCAGACGGAATATGTGCCTACTTCTTAAAAAAAGCTATCTACTGCCATAGGCAAACATGTAAGCATAATCTTTGAAAAATCTTTCAGGACCAGCTCCTTGCCAAATCTATGGTCACAAGCCACGGTCATCCCCATCTTCAAAAAGGGAGACCCCAGCCTAGTTGAAAATTACAGACCAATCTCTTTATGCTGTGTCACCTGTAAAGTCATGGAATCAATTATTAACCAATCCATTACCCTCCACTTAGAGATAAACAACCTACTCTCTAATAAACAATTTGGTTTCAGAAAAAAAACTATCCTGTAATCTGCAACTCTTACACTGCAAAAACATATGGACTACACAACTCGATCAGGGCAAAGCAATAGATACAATCTACATAGACTTCTGTAAAGCCTTTGATTCAGGGATACACGACAAACTACTCCTAAAACTAAAATCTTATCTCTGGACACTTGCATAACTGGATAGAAGCATTCCTGTCAAACAGACAACAAATGGTCAGAATTGGGAGCCCTATCAAATTCTGTACCTGTCAACAGTGGTATCGCCCAAGGCAGTGTTCTAGGACCAACTCTCTTCATACTCTACATAAATGACCTCTGGGTTCTCTTCGCTGATGATGTAAAGCTGTTCAACACTACAGACAATACTGCTACCCTTCAAAAAGACCTCGACTATGTATCAGAATGGTCAAACAAATGGCAACTTCAAATCTCAACAAATAAATGCTCTGTCTTGCGTATTGGCAAAAAAAATCAGAAAATAAAACACAAGCTGAATAGTCAAGACCTTGTTGATGTTCCAAACTCTGTCAAGTACTCATCTCTAGTGATCTAAGTGCTAGAGCCCACTGTAACTACATAGCCAAAAAGGCATTAAGAGTTGTTAACCTAATCCTATGTAGCTTTTTCTCTGGTAATATCACACTACTAACTAGAGCATACAAAACATTTCCTAGACCAATACTCGAATATAGCTCATCAGTCTGGAACCCACATTATGTATCTGATATTAACACAGTTGAGAAAGTCCAGAAATATTTCACAAGAAGAGTTCTCCACTCCTCTAATTGTTGCAGAATACCTTATGCCACCAGACTCAAAATTCTAGACCTAGAAAACCTAGAACTATGCCGCCTTTGGTCCGATCTAAGTATATAAAATTATACATTGCAATGCCCTACCTGTCAATGAATACTTCAGCTTCAACCATAACAATACAAGAGCACACAATAGATACAAACTCAAAGTTAACCACACCAAACTTGATTGCAGGAAATACAACTTCAGCAACACAGTGGTCAATGTCTGGAATACTCTATCTGACTCAGTGTTTTCTTCCCCAAACCCTAAAAACTTTAACTTTAGACTGTCTACTATTGACCTCACCCCTTTCCTAAGAGGTCTGTAGGGGGCGTTTATAAGGCAACACTGTGCCTACCATCCCTGTCCTATTCTTTTTATTCTTCTTATATGTATCCATTTCATGTATTCATAACTATGTTTATACTTATACCTGTTATCTTATAATTGCTTAGCAAATAAATAAAATAAATAAATCCGCCGTGTAACCATTTTAAAGAAAATAATAATTTATGAGAGGCACCTGAATAATGAGAAGCCATGAAAACTGTTTCTCTTGTTCCAAAGTATTATTACTGGTTTCACAAAGTATTATTACTGGTGTCACAGCATGACATTTTGTGGGGAGGAGAGGCCAAAAGGGTAAATAATGAAACATATTTTGTATTGTGATGCAAATTCTTCTTTTTTAGTCTTTCTATTATGTCAGTCCTTCAAGGAAGATGTTAGGAAACAAATAAATATTTGATCTCTACTTTAGTAATATAGACTAAAATAAAGGTATTGAAAGCTTCAAAGAGTTTGTATTTCTTTCTCTTTTGTACCCAAGAAAATCAAAGTAAACCAACCTTCTTCATCCTTCCCCGTTGACCCAGGAAAATAGATGTTTTTGTTATATTTGCCATTATTTTTGTCAAAACCATCTCCATACTCTTCTCCACATAATAACATGATGGAAGAGACAGGGCATGTGTTGAAACAACATGACAGATGTTTTGTAATTTTGAAAAAAAAATCTGTTTTCTGTGGATGTTTCTGAATGCAAACTCCATAAGCATTTTTTATCAATTTGAAACAGTATTGGACTATAACCAAGCACATTATTTGATGTATGCTATGGTAATTTCTTCAGAAGGCTTGTAATGAAATATTTGTTCTTTATTTAGGAAATACTTGGAGAAAAAGTCAGTTTCCCCACATAAAATGTTTGATATTTGATCATGCAAAATTAGTAATTAATTGCAATAGATGTCAAAATTATAGTTGAGCAGAAGACTATTTAGGCCTTAAATTGTTATATCTTTGTTATTTTTGTTCTTCTCAATCTCCAAAATAACAATTGAGAATTAACAATACGTTTCTGCAGTTAACCTTGATTAGATGATAGGATACCCATCAAATCTAGTCAAGTTGCATATTTTACTTAAAATAGGTTAATAGAATTTTCTTCACAAGAATGTGTCTGGAAACAATAAAAGAGGAACCAGTGATTGGAAACCCGAAATACTAATAAACAATACTGAAGAGAACAACAGATAGATAAAGCAAAAATAAACAAACACAGATTTGTTCAGCAAAATGGAGTAAATTAGTATGTTCTTAGTCAATATCATTATTATCAATATCATTAGGAGCTTCGGTGGCGCAGTGGTTAGAGGGCAGTACTGCAAGCTACTCCTACTGCAATTTTGCAGATCGAATCCCAGCAGACTCAAGGTTGACTCAGCCTTCCATGCTTTTGAGGTGGGTAAAATGAGGACCCAAATTGTAGGGGCAATATTCTGACTCTGTAAACTGCTTTGAAATGGCTGTAAAGCACTATAAAGCATTATATAATCTAAGTGCTATTGCTATTATGTTATTTACTCAAAAATCCTTTATCTTCTCTAGTTCTGTATTAACCTGTAAATTTCATTTTAAAAATCCCGCAAAAATCATTTAAATATGTATGTAAAACCATAAATCATTAATTGCTTTATTTCCCTACATTCATAAAAATTCTGTTTGTTAAACTATAGCATAATCACTGAAAGAAACTCCTATCAAGTTATATAAGCAACTAATTTTGGTTATAATATACATGCAGAATTGATTTCAGTGGTATACTCCATGCATACTCATATGCCAAGTATATAACCTTTGGGGGAAAGAGTCAATCTTGCTGCCCATTTAAAATGTTTTATTCACTTCTGCATTGACATTTCCTTATGATGATGACATACTGTATGGCCACTGTACCTTTTTTTAAAAGATTTATGATTTCTGTACACTGTCTAGGGATCCTTTGTGTGACACTTAGAGAATACCTGTTTCATTGAAGTATAGTTGGATCCATCAGTACTAATTTTTCGTATTTCGTGATGATCAGCCAGAATTAAGAATGGCTCTTCATCTATATGAAAAAATAATGGTAGTTTTTTTACTTAATTTATGAAACTTTGAAATAGAAACATAAATAGTGAAAAATTAAATGCTGTATGCTATGAACATTGGTATAGATAAACATTACAAGCATAATATTTCAAACAAAATCAAATATTAGTCATAAGCTGAACAAGAGATTTAATTAGCACCTTTTTAGAGTACTTTAATATCGCCTTTGAAACGCAGAAGAATTAACATTCTCTATTAAGTTTTACTTCCAAAATGAATTTATAAACACAGCTTGGCTTTCAAGTAACAAATAGATAATAAGTAACAGCTGACATAAAAAAGGTAGAATCATTTGATTCAAAATGAATGCATAGTTTAATTTCCAACCATTAGTGAATTCTACAGTGGTTCTGAAAAGAAAATATGGATTTTTAATGTTAATACACTTTGGAATGTATATGTAACCACTAGTTCTACCAGCTGTGTTCACCTTACTTTGTTCCTGTTGTTAGCTGCCCAAAGTGATGAATTAGAGATGGACAAACACATAAGAATAAATACATAAATAAATAATGCAAATTTCCTTAATTTATTAATCTGCTTTATAATCAAAGAAAAACAAAACAAAAAGAAACATTTCCCTTCTCCACCTCTATCAATAAACATAAAAGTAAATAAAGTAATAATATTATTGGAATTTAGCCTTTATGTCTGATAATTATTTAGCAAAATAATGCTTTCATAAACAACTCAACGGAAACAATTGAATGAATTGCTATACAGTTTTGAGGGAGTAACTTATTTTTTTTAATGATTTTAGACAAGATAGAGAGCAGGTGTGTAAGTTAGCTAAGTGGTACCAATTCCTTAAAGAAGGACAGGGAATGTTATCTTGTTTACAATTGTTTATATCCCATTGCCTGAAACAAGTTTTTACAGAACTTTGCTTTCAAATAAACCAACAGCTTATTTGAATGGAAGATTTGGAGGGTTACTTACACTTATGCATATGCAATAACGTACGGGTGGAATCTATGACCCATTACCTACTATATTGCAAACTCTATCAAGAGCCTAGACCTAATTTATTATATCCTTGTCAATCCAATTAAAAAAAATATGTTGTCCAATGAAGACAAATGTGTATTGAAACTATTGCATTGTTAGCAATGGTGACAAAGTACATACAAAAGCATATCAGACAAATAATACTGTTAATATAAGAGGGGATGTACTTATTTGATTGTTTCATTTTATATACATGTATTTTGCTAAAACCTATTGTTGCAAATAAATGTTTTAATACTTTAAAAATTGTCCTATTCTTTATGCTTAATTTGACTGTGACTTTAATAGTTTTATAGCTGAAAAAGTTTACCCGAAAGGGATTTGCATCCTTGCTTAGGATTAGGTTGCATTTGATAACCATCCATACACAAGCATTTGTAAGACCCATATGTATTGATGCATTGCTGGCTGCACGGAAAGCCAGATGAACATTCATCAATATCTACACATGTTTTGCCATCCTCCTTCATTTGGAAACCAGGCCAACATTTACACTATAAAGAAAAATAAAGCACATTATGTGTTAAGCATGTAAAGGCTAGGGTTATTTTCATTTCTTTAACTTTCTTGGTTAATGCAATATCAATTTTATTGAAATGCTATTAATACATGTTATCCAAATCTCAGGACTCAAAGAAAAACCCATGGCTCATTTTGAGCTTTATTCAGACACACACATCGGCAATATATCACAGTTTCATAATTTATCTAATTGTTTGGATTTTTGGAATATTTCATAGAAAAAAAAATCTATAAAGTGGGCCAGAAGAGTATGATTTATACCAGGGGTCGCCAACCTTTTGGACCTCAGGGACCACCAAACTCATACTTTCAAATCCTGAGGACCACTAATATGAATTTTTTAAAAAAAGCTAATATATTTAATATAAAAAATTGTATTAAATATAAATTATACACACACACACACACTTATTTAATTTTAACAAAAACATAAATGCTTAATAACAAAATAAAACATTCTGGGCTTGAAGCCTCCCCCCACCTGCACCTTCCAAAGAGACAGAAGAGCAGAGCTGAGGGGTCTTGGGGCAACTGCCACTGGGAGAAGCAGAGGCAGAAAGGTGGCTTTGCTCTTCTTGGGGGGCAGCGCCCCTTGGCCGCTGCTCCAGGGCTTCTCAGCAGGCATCTGCCTACAGAATACTGCTGCCCTTTAATAAAATTTGCGGGGAGGGGAGGGGAGAAAGTGGGAGCTCCTTTTAGATCCCGGATGGAGAATTGAGAGAGCTCAGATCTGCAGTCGAAGAAAAGCTGAGAGGGGGCTCTTCCAGCCTCACCTGGAGACAGGCAAGGAAAGGAAAGGAAAGGAAAGGAAGGGAGGGAGGGAGGGAGGGAGGGAGACAGACACAGAGAGAGAGAGAATCTCTCCCGTTACCAGGGGAGGAAAGGAGGTGAAACAAAGTTCACTCTTTCACCGAGACCTACAAAATCCTAATCTAAAGTGTTCTAGGAGTTCTTTGAAATCATCAAATGATTCCACTCACAGTTCTTGCACCTCCTGGCTCTTCGAGGCTTCGATGACCCAGCAGAGATAGCACCCGAGTTGCCTTAGCATGGTTGGTTAGTTCACAATTACCTATCCAGTGAAGGAGGTGCTGGAGAAGGAGGAGACAGTAGTGGAAAAACAAGCAACTCAGGGTGCTACCGCGGTGGCGGCTTTGCATAGATCTCCAAGGCTTCGATGTTGAGACAGGCAGCGAGGGCTGGAGGAGCCGAGAGCTGCATACAGCTTCATCTCCCTTTCCTTACCTGCCTGCACGTGGGCACAGGGGAGTAGGAGGAAAGAAAGAGAGAGGGGCGGGAGCAATTCAAAGCTAAAGAACTAATGGGCAGAGCTAACAGTGGGCACTGGGGGAGGGGACAGTTGTTGCCACCACCTGCCTTGTTTGGGACCTGGTTGGTGCATGCATCTCAAGGACCTGACTCCGGAGTCCCTTGAAGAGCCGGGAGGTGCGAGAAATGTGCAGCCCAGGTTAATTGCTTTGGGGTCATTTCTTCTGCAGCCCACCAAAATTTTTCCACGGCCCACTGGTTGGTGATCACTGGTTTATAACATAGTTTTTAAGAAAAAATGCAGAAAAATGTATTGAATATTTTCCTCAGCTTGAATTTTTTTGGTTTGTTCCATTTTTCTTAATCAGTTGTCATTCCCTTTGGATTCATATGTATATTTTGCCTAGTTCCATAAAAGTGCTTTTAAAAAAACTGTTATAGTTTTCTAAAAGAGAAGAGGAAGAAAGGATTTAAAGTTGCACGTAATATCAGGCAAATGTATAGCTCCATTTCTTTTGCTGACATACAGTTACAGCCCTAGCCCAGGGGATAGTGTTTTAAAAGAAGAGGTTCTGCCTCATTAACAGTCCTGAAGAGAGAAATTCAGTTCAGTTCTACAAAAAAAACCAAAAAACAAGTGGCAAGATTTAAACTCTTGAAGTGTTTTTCAAATTTCTCCTTAATATGTTATTCTGAATGTTATTGTTTGAGATTACTTTGACTCTAAATACAGTAAATCAATATAAAACAGAATTTTCATGTTTCCACCATGCACCAACTATTACAAAAGGTCCTAGAGGAGAGAACTTACAGTTAACATTTTGACATCCTCCAAGTTAAAGTTAGAAGACAGGAAGAATTAATAGAACATGATAAACTCATAAAACAGCAACAAAAATAGATCAGATGAAATTCATTCATCTTTAATTTACTAGGTCTGGGTTTTTTTTTAGTCCTATTCAAAATGTCGTCATGCTAGAAAGGCACACCATTTAGTCAAATTTAGTTAGACACTAAGTAAGCATTTATTCAAGGCTCTAAAAATTACAAAGTCCAATAGCTTTGGGATACAGTCACACTAGGCAGGTGAGAGGTTCTTTCCTGGAAATCTCTAACAAAAATAAATTGTTTTTACTGAACCAAACAGAGGCAGGCATGACTTTTTTCTGTATCTTTACCTTCCGGTGTGAGAAATTGAAAAGTTACAAGCATTCGAACATTGAGGATTAATGGTGATGGAGAAAGTTAATGGGTGTCAAACTCAATTTCATTGAGGGATGCATCAGGTTTGTGTTTGACTTTGGGGGCCAAGTGGGTGTGCCCAGGGTGGGCATGGCCAGCTTGATGTCACTGATGTTGGGGGCGCCTGAGCATTCTGCCAGTGAAAACAGAGCTCAGAAGGGCCACGTGCGGCCCTCCCATGCTCTGTTTCTCTGGCAGAGGCATTGCGGGCTGATCCTTCACTGTTTCTAGGGCAGCCCTGTGGACCAAATCTAAGCATCCTGCCAGCCAGATTCAGGGCATTGAGTTTGACACCAATGATTTAGAAGAACATTAAAATATTTATGTTATATTTGCTGTGGTATTTTTGATGCTTCAACTACTGACTAAAATGTGGATTTGTACATATTATTTTGGATGTTTTAATTTTTATTGTTTTAAAATGGTTTTAGCTTTAGTGTATTATATTTTTTGAATTGTAAGTCACCCACAGTCATTGTCTGACATGAGCAGCTATAGAAATTGAATAAATAAATATTTATTTTACATAATATCTTATTTCTGAAGTTCACCTGAAAAAATTCATGCTTTCCTCCCACTAAATATTCTGAGATTAACTTTAAACATAAAAGAATACAGTAATGAACACCTAATTTTTAAAATTACATATTAGATACATAAATCGGCATAGCCAAATACTTTAAAACTATTTGTTTTTTTGTCAATACCTCCAATTGATGACATTAGACTTTAAAATTAAATTGAAGTTTGCATGTTCTCTGGACTTGGATTAAGAGTAGAGTAAAGTAGAGTGGAGTAGAACAAAACAGAACAGAACAGAATAGAATTCTATATTGGCCAAGTGTGGTTGGGAAAAAAAAGGAATTTGTCTTTGCTGTTTAAGCTCTCAGTGTACATCTGTTCTCTTAAAAAAAACTGTTTACATTTTTCAATAGAGTAGAGTAGAACAAAACAGAACAGAACAAAACAGAACAAACAGAATAGAACAGAATTCTATATTGGCCAAGTGAGGTTGGGGGAAAAAAGGAATTTGTCTCTGGTGCTTAAGCTCTCAGTGTACATCTGTTCTCTTAAAAAAAATCTGTTTATATTTTTCAATTTATTTTTCTTCCACAAAAGTATTTCCCTTTCCTAAGACACATAGAAAGTAAAATGAAGTATGAGCTACAAAGTTTTATTACTTGTATTACTATTAATAAAATACACAAATGCAAGCCTCATATGATTAACATTTCTGTGTGAGTTGGGGATATCAAAGTCTATTTTATAGTGCATTATTTTAAACTTCTAAACTACTAACCTTGTATCCAACAGGAAGATCTTGACAGTCTTGAGAACAGCCACTAACTTTCTTACTCAAACATTCATTTATATGGCAATTTCTTTCATCAGATCCATCACCACAATCTTGTTTGGCATCACAAACATCTTCTTGGGGGATGCACTTGCCATTTTTACACATAAAAAATGAATTGTTGCATGACTGTTCTAAAAACAAGAAATAAATGGGTAAAAGGAAACAGAATGCAAAAAGTATGTAACTATTCATCAGGTTTTAAACTATGATCTATAGTTTAATTTACAAATAAATTATACATTTGCATATACTGATACAGATTTAAAATATTTATACAATATGTATAAATTTTATATTTGTAACTTATTACAGCTTTTATAAATGTATAAAACAATACAATCTATATGTATTAATCTTTATGGAACATAGGACACTAATTTCAATAAAACAGGAGTTTGACAACTGTCTATATGGCACATTTGCTAAATACAATGCTTATTTTAAATACGAAATTTTGTTTATGGTGGATTTCTCTTCCTGTTGACTTAGGGCTAGCCTTAAGTTTAGAAATATTTGCACCAATTTCAGATCTGATTTTTCAACCAATTTTTGATGTTTCTCCCTAGATGGTATTGTCAGCCCTTTAGATAGACCAGATCAGAAAATCAATTCCACAAATGGGCAGAAACTGTTTTTATTCAAATTGTCTACAATAAATCTTTCAATCTGTTTGAATCTGTTTATCCCTTCCTTCCTTACTGTGAATTCCTTACTCTTATAGATGTAATAGTACATGAAAATGACCCTGAGAGACAGGAGAAAAGCCACAGAGTAGACCACTGTCATGTAAAATATACTTCAATTAACAGGAGAAAGTAAAAGAGAAGGAGTAGAAAAATACTTCCAATCTTGCAAGAGTCTGCTAATGTAACCTTATAATAAAGATAAAGTTAGTATTCCTTGTGTTTCTTTTCTGGATTATATTAAAGGATTAGTAACAAGTATCAATGCCTTATATTCAAAGTGCAGATGACATTGCTGAACCTGAGGTAAAGTCAAATGTATCATCAGTCTATACAGTCTTTATACTCCCTAAAGAAACCTAAATTTAGTTCTGTTGAGCCTGAATACTTTTCTATCTTTCAGCCTCTCTTTGCTTGCACGTGCTTTGGATCCAAACATAACAGTTTTCAAGTGATGAACTGAGGGAAAGAGAGAAGTCTCAAAGACCATCTGGATTAAGAGATCTCCAGTACGGTGCTACAGAAAGGACATGCCAAATAATAAGAAGAAATCGATGAATTACCCAATCAGCATGCTTTGTCAGTAGTCTGCAAGTAGAAATACTTTTTTTTAGTAACACTGTATCATTCCATAAAATTATTTTGGACATAAAAACAAAATTGAACAAATATTTTAAAAGCTGAACCTGCACTTCTGCATTTTATATTAATAGGATCCTCATCTGAATGATCTGGACAATCAAAATCTCCATCACATTGCCACTGAGAATTTAAGAGACATCTTCCATCAGCGCAGCTGAATTCTCCAGGATTACAATGGCGATAGCCTAAAACCAGAGTGATTAAAAAATTATAATAATAACTCAAATGTTTAGAATTATATATATTCTCAGCTTTTAAATATTTATACCATTTATAGCCTTACAATTTATCTTTGCGTGCAGGGTCTTATCCACAAGGTAAAACAAGAAGATTCTTCTTTGCCATTTTACTGATACAAATCCTAGCAAAAATGAAAATCCAAATTCTTTATTATCTCACCCATTTATTTGCTTGTTTTGGTAGTGCCTATGCATAATCAACAAATTCCAGTAATGGATTACAGCCCCATATGACTTTTTTCCCTGACAGGAAGATGTTGCAATTACACTGAATGGCAAAAAAGATTTCAGCCAAGAAATATGGCACAGACAGTTTCTAACTACTTAAAATCTAATTTCAGTTAGTGTGAAATTACAAAAAGAATAGCAGAAAGCTTACAATTTTCTGGATTTCAAGGAATACTGTATATGCAACTGAGACCTAGCTGCATAACATAGTAAGTGTTGTAAATTGGAACTTAAGTTCTTGGATTTCTATACTTCAGTAGACAGAAGAAACAGACTTCTGATTTGCAACTGTTGTGTACTCTACTTTTGATTAAATAAAATCTAAAGTGTGTAGAAAGCATCATGGCTCATTATATATCTGATCCTGAGCACCCTAATAATACAGAAGGGACGTTGGTACTTACCTGATAACGCCCATTCTCTGTGAGCTGTGAACAGCATCCAGTGATGGGAAGGTGCTTCAGTCCCTTCTAGGAAGGCTGGGCTTAAATTTGAGGACACTCCTCCTCCTCCATGAGACTCCTCCTTAGCATCCCCAGTTTTGCGAAGCCGAGGCATTGATACCTATATGCTTAAGCCTATGTAATAACCCTGGCTGGAATAGCCCCCCACCAGACAGAATAAAAGGGTTGGGCTGGATGCTTTTCACAGCTCACAGAGAACGGGCTTATCAGGTAAGTACCAACACCCTTTCTCCCATGAGCTGTTCAGAGCATCCAGTGTTGGGACATACCAAAGGGTGATGAGATATGGAGGTAAGATCATCCCAAGATATGACCGAAGCCAGGGCTGCCACCTGTCTCCGCAGAGTATTGGGTGAAAACCCTTTGTTTAGGCCCTCCTTTAAAAATTCTAATAACTGCGCTACTGATGGGGAAGTGGGGTCGATCTGAACCCTCTGACACCAACGGCATAAGCTAGACCAGGTGGCCTCATAGATTCGGTTCGTTGAAGGACGTCGAGCCGACTGAATAGTATGAATAACTTGAGAAGAAAGGTGTTCATCTCTCAGACGTCACTGTTCAACTTCCATATGGCTAAGTTTAGCCATTGGGGGTCCAAGTGTAGCACTGGACCTTGAGACAGCGATATGACCGATGATGGGATCCTCCACGGTGGTACCTTCGAGAGGACCTTCAGGTCCGCAAACCATGCTCGCCTTGGCCAATAAGGAGCCACTAATAGCAGGTCCACTTTTTCTTCCAGCAACTTCTGAATCAATTTGGGGATCACACGGAGGGGAAGAAAGGCATATAGCAGTCCGGTGGGCCAGTGACATCTGAGGGCATTCACGTCCTCTGCTCCCTGCGATGGGTAATGAGAAATGAATCGGGGAAGCTGTGTATTGAGTGGTGAGGCAAACAGGTCGACTACCGGTTGGCCTAACCTCCGAGTAGCCTCCAGAAATATCTTGGTATCCAGATGCCACTCTGATTGGTCTAACAGCTCTGCTAAGCCAATCCGCTTGTACATTCGCTACTCCAGATATGTGTTCCGCCTTTAGAGAGAGAAGATGGGTTTCGGCCCACAGGAATAGTGTTTCTGCTTCCCTCATTAGTAGATTGGAATGAGTGCCACCTTGTTTGTTGATATGGGCCTTTGTAGTTATGTTGTCTGTTCAGACGAGCACATGTTTACAATGGAGATGCGGGAGGAATTGTCAGAGTGCCAAGTACACCACTCTCAGTTCTAGCCAGTTGATCTTGTGTGCCTTCTCTGAATCCGTCCAAAGGCCTTGAGCTGTATGTGATTGGAAGTGGGGCCCCCATCCAACTAGACTGGCATCTGTTGTAACAATCAACCTGTGTGGATCCTTGAAACAGCATCCCTTGTTGATTTTGGGTCATGTCCACCATCGTAGAGACCTGAGAATTGTTGCTGGAACGTTTACGCGAGTCCTGGTGTCGTCTCTCCTGGTGTATTGGTATGGCAACAGGAACCATTGCAGGGTTTTTGCATGGAAACGGGCCCAAGGGATAATAGAAATACAAGAAATCATTTTTCTGAGCAGTTTAGAAAGGAGACATAGTTTTACTTTCCTAAGAGATCTGATCTGTTGAGCCAAATCTCTAATGCTTTCTTGTCAGTCAGAAGAGAGGAAAACTTTGCGTTCCAGAGTGTCAGTGATGGCGCCAAGGTGAATGAGTCTAGTAGAAAGTGTTAAATGATTTTTTGACCAATTGATTGAGAACCCATGTTGTTGTAGGGTTACAAGTGTAGTTTGAGTGTTCGAATTTACTTGATTGATGGAAGATGCCAGAATAAGATTGTCATCCAAGTAGCATTGAAGTTGGATGGACCTATCTCTGAATGATGCTGCCAAGGGAGCCAAGACCTTTGTAAAAGTTCTGGGAGCTGAAGCTAGGCCAAATGGGAGAGCAATATATTCATAATGGACATTGTTGTAACAGAAACGAAGGAATTTGAAATGTGAGGGGCTAATTGGGATATGTAAGTAAGCTTCCGTGAGGTCTATGGAGGTAAGGACATTGTTTTTTCTGATGCTGAGTAAGATGGATTGGAGAGTGGTTATTTTAAATTTTCAGTAAACTAAATATTAGTTTAGACATTTTAAGTCCAGGATTGCCCTCCATCCCCCCAAACTTTTAGGGACCACAAAGAGGGGCGAATAAAAGCCAAGACTTTTATTTGATTAGAAGGGATGGGTTGTATGGCCCGGATCTCTAGTAGATGTGCTATGGCTGTGTCCATGAGAAACCTTTTTTTCCTGCATCCCCGGAAATTGGGGACTTCATAAAAAAATCTGAGGGGTGGAACTGAACTCCAGTGCCAGACCAAATCGTACTGTGTTCCTGACCCATGCATCAGTGGAAGAGGAGTCCCATTGGTTGGCAAACATTTTTAAGTGACCGCCAGTGGGAATCTTGTTGTGGTCGTTACTTGGACCTGCAGAAGGGCCTAGATCCTGTTCCTCGAAATTGTCTCCTAGGATGGAGTCCCCTTCTATATCTGTCCCCAGGTTCAATTCTGTCTGTTGTCTAAATCCAGGCTGTCTTTGAAATCTTGGATAGTAGGGTTGGTAGAAGGGGTGAAAGGAACACCTACAAAAGGGCTGGACTCTGATTGACAAAAAAGAGAGGGAAGAATTTTCTTTTTGGTTCTGATTTCAATTAGGAAGGGTTCAAGTGCACTGCCAAATAGTTTGTTCTCCGAGATGGGAGCTGAGGCAAGCCGCCAGTTGTGCTTGATGTCTGCCTGCCAATGCCTGAGCCAAAGTAACCTTCTAGCCACAATTTGGAAAGCAATGGCCCTAGAAGAAAATTTAACTACATTGAAGGTAGCGTCTGCTGAAAACTCTGCAGCAGCATTTAATTTAGCCACATCTTGATGTGCCCTAATGTTTGAGGTTGGAATGGTATCTCTCAGGTGGCAGAGCCATCTGAGAAATGATCTGGTGAAAAAGGAGGTGGCTGTGGCCGCTCTGATGGCCCATGCATCCGAGATGTGTGCCCTGCGGAGGGCTAGTTCTGCCCTCTTTTCCTCAGACTTGAGAGCCTCTTCAGCTTCACTTGGGATGGCTGAGGAAGATGTAAGTGCAATAATAGGCTCGTCCACTTCCGGAGAGTTTAGAAATTTAGAGAACTCGGGTGCCAAATTATAGTATTTTTTATCATGTCCCGGGGGAGCGGGATATGAGGCTGCTGCAGCCCATTGTTTTTTTCACTAAATTGGAAAACATGTGTGGCACAGGGATAACCTCTGTCTCAGTGACTGATTGAGAGAATATGAGATCCTCTGCTTCCCCTGGAGTATTTGATGGGGGAGGGGTACCCGTATTATCACCCATGTGGTGTTCTTGGCCTTAAATAGCAGGGATTTAAATAATTGTGGGCAGAATAATCCTGTAAATACGGGGAGGTCAAGTGAGAAGCCTTCATCGTCAGACATCCCCCTTTCTAGTGGATCCACCTCTGACAATACTTGGTCAACGGTGTGTACCGAACCCTCCTCCATTTGATCCATTGGATCCCCTTGATCTCTCATATCCCGTGTGTGCTGAGGTTCTCTGACAGTGGGCAATGATAGTTCTGCGGGGGGGGGGTACCTGATGAAGATGTGGATTTGTGATGCCCAGAGATCATTCAGAAAGAGATCCGCAAACCGAAGCTGAGGGTGTTCGTCCTGCCTGAATAGCCTGTTGGACACCTGCTGATATGCCCTTCTGGATAGCTAGCTCCATCCATGCCCTCATGTTGGCAGGGATTTCTTCCAGAAGTTCCTTGTCTTATCTGAGGCCAGCTGCAGTTGGCATAAATGTTGCCTCTGGGGCCTTCCTTGAGGAGAGAATGTTAGAAAGAGCCTCCTGGGGAGGTTGTATCGATATGCTGCTCCTTCTGGATAAATCCAGAGGGGCGGTTGGAGGGTTCTGGGCCTGTGAGGTAGAGGGTATGATGAGTGGTCAAGAGGTGGGCTGTGCAGCTACTCGTGTACGTTTTTCCATCTGCCTTTCTAATGCCTGATGGTGTCTGCGTGCATCTTTCTCTGCTGCCTTAGAGGTCTTTTTCAGCTCTGTGGGCTTATCTCTATTTCTAGCAGTTAGTCTAGAACTGGAGCTGTAGTTGCTGGCCATGGTAATGCCTTTGATAGATTAGCAATGTAAAGAGGCTATGAAATTAGGTGGCTGGAACACCTAGGGGCCTGCTCCCTTAAGTGTCATGCCCCTGATGGAGGTTGACTCTGAGGAAGAGGAGGAACAGCCAACAGGGAGTGGGAGTGTGGCTCCAGAGGTGGTGGAGGAAGCTGGGGAAGGGCAGAGTCTGGCTGAGCAATCAGAGGAGGATCCAGGCCCATCCTCTATCCATCCTAGGTCACACAGGGAGGAGAGGATCAGGGAAAAGTGAAGTCTACTCACGAGGAGATAACCATTATCCTCCTCGTGGCTTGCAGCTGGGAGCTATGTATATAAGTTTGTAACTGCGTAGTCAGAATTGCTGGAGTCAAAGTTTAATGTTTTCTTTGAAAGAGGTTTATCTTTGTTGGCGTTCTTCCCATGGACTCTCCTCGGTTATCTTCCTGGAATGTATGATTAATTATCTTGGCTTGCTTTGGAAATCTTGTCAATGCGGTTTGTTTTGGTTTTCTTTTTGCCTCATTATTTACTTTGTGACTTTAAACTGTGCCTAATAAAACAGTCAAGTTAAGTTGAAGGCATTACTGGACTTTAATGTATGTTTTGGGTTTTGGGTTATTTTGAGAGACTACGGGTCATCACATTAAGGAGCAGGGGATCCTGGAATAAATAGTTCTCCGATGCCTTTAGCAAATGTTATCTCCTTGTTCTGTTTTGTTTTGTTTTATACACACACACACACACACACACACACACACACACACACATCTCTATTTTAATAACTTAAAGATTTCTAGAATTTAAGTCAATCAAGTTAATTTTTGAAAAAAGTACTTGTAATATCAAATATGGAGACCAGAACACCCCCCTCCAGATCCGGCATCTATATGAGGGCACAGATGTCTGTAACTGATACTTAGATCAGTTTAGCTGCACTTATTGCCTGTGGAATCCAGCAGTTCAAGTCCTGTTATCCAGTGGACTGGTGGTAGGGACCCCCCCCTTCCCAGGTCCCCAAGAAGGGAAACCTTGTTGGGTAACTTGCCTCACAGATAGTAACAATTACTCAGCAAATTTAACCACACAGCCTTTAAAATGGGGCTGCCTTGTGGCAGAATGAAAATGAAAGGAGCTATCACCACCCGGCCTGCTGAAAGCAAAACTGCTCAGCAGGACGGCGCAAGGCTAATTCCCTGCCCTGAGGTGTTTTGCAGGGAAAGCCTCGTAATAAAAGGAAAAAAGGCTGTACTGTTTAAATTGGGGCTTCGAGCCTCGATAAAAGGAAAAAAGGCTGCACTTTTAAATTGAAGCTTCAAACCTTGAAGGGACAGAGTGTTTACTCAGGCAGCTGAGAGATCGGAGAGATAAGCCTCCTTGTTTAGAAGTTTAAGGCAGCATCTCTGAAATGAGAGGCTTTTAGCCTCAGGGCAAATTGGAAAGATAAGCCTCCACGTTTATTAGGCTTTAGCCTCTGGAGGCAGGAATGTAAAAAAAAAAAAAAAACCTAAGCGAAATGACTTTTAGAGGTTCCCAGGGGTGGTAGGGGTAGTTGGTGACAGAAATTATCTGACCTGAAAAATAAATCAGCTAAATCTCCAGTATTGTGTTTTGACCAGGAGAACAATAACGCAACCTGTCTGAAGAAAGGCTGAGCTAAAACTGGGGACGTTAAGGAGGAGTCTCGTGGAGGAGGCGGAGTGTCCTCAAGTTTAAGCCCAGCCTTCCTAGAAGGGACTGAAGTACCTTCCCATCGCTGGATGCTCTGAACAGCTCATGGGAGAATTGCCCATATACTACATAAGTCTTCCTCTATACATCTGTGATGCCTTGGCTATATCTTTCAAATAGTATGGGTAAGGAAATATACATTTTCCACAATAAACTGCTAAAATAAATAATATAGATTACTTCATTGTTAACCATTAAAATTTTGTGGCCTATATTCTGCTACAATGATCATGCTAAATTATTAAATTTTAATTTCAGTTAGTGGGAAATTACAAAAGACATCAAAGAAATCAATCTGTGGTATTGACAAATATACAAGTAATTACATTTAATTTGAAAAAGTAGAAATTTTATTGCTATAAAAATATTAGGAGTTCAATTTAGGCTTAGGAAAAATGTAACTTATTTTCTTTTACTGTAAATTTATTGTCTTCTATCATTTTTAAATGACTTTAAGTTTATTCTTTTCTGCCAGAGTATGAGGCAGAGAATCTTAATTTCAATGCAAAGACAGAAGTTTATATCTAAAAAAAGTTCTCACACTTGTTTGAAATAAATTGATATATTATTAAAGCTTGAAAACAAAGATATATATTATGGAAAACTGTAATTATAACAAAATCCCAGAAGTAAACAAAATTAGAAAATTATGTAATGTAATTTTCTATAATCAGATTTTTTGGAAAAGAGAAGCCCAGTACAGAATTCAAACAGCACAAAATAATAAATTTCTCTTTGTATAATTCTTGCATAATCTGGCATTTTTGTATAATCAATGTATATGGAAGAACTTCAGGATAATTAGATCCTGCTAAAGTCACTGTTGGATGTGCTGTTGCATTTGAACAACATATAAGATCCATCAACTAAATAAATTGAAATAATAGTATGCAACAGTATACAAAATAGAACCGGAATTCATAAGTTTCATTATTTAATAATAAATTTCTGTCTCCTATCAAATTTACGCATTCATGCACTTACCCATATAGATGTCTACACATGTCTACTTTTCTTTAAAACTTAAAAATACCAGTAAGAAAAATATAAAAATAGGGTAACAATGTTACCCTATTGCACTGTTTTATTCTTTTAAAATTTACTTTCTTTTTACAAAATCTAGATAATTTTTAAGAACTCTTTTATAGTGAATAATTGTTAAAGATACTTGCCACATTCTAGAGATTCATCTGATCCATCCCCACAGTCATCATCATGGTCGCATACAAACAGTTTAGAAATGCAGACTTTATTGTGGCATGTGAAAGTATTTTCATCACAAGTATTACTGGGCGCTAAGAAAAATAATAAAAGGGGAAGAATGAAGTTCTCTTAGCAAAAGGATAAATAAAGATACTTTCCATACCGGACAATATAAAATCTTATAAAGAAATAACTCAGACATTGTAATCCTTTAACTCCTCCCAGCAGGCTTCCTTCAGAGGAACAGAAGAAAAACTAGTTTGAAGTTAACATAACTGACACAAATATTTTAATTATACTCGTTAAAAGTTATCTGTATAGAATATTTCATATACTTCCTAATGTCCTATGTGGGTTTTCATTGTATGACACAGGATTTTTGAAGTCTGATAATACGGTAGATGAGGAGGAAAAGAAAAAGCAAATTAGGTCATCTTGGTATACATTCTGTAATGGGACAGTTTGAACAAATTATTTAAGAAAGAGTTGGACTATTAACTCCAGTTGCAATGGAACAGGGGAAAAAAGAGAACAGTCGACAAAAATATTGTAGAGATTTGAGTCATCTTTATTATTATATGAGCAGTGGTGTATTAACCATTAAGCAGACTAAGCATGTGCTTAGGGCACCAGGACAAAAGGGGGCACCACAAAGTTGAGAATATGGCTTCATTTGTACAGTATGTACAAAGGAGGGGAGCACTAGGATTTGTCAGTGCTTAGGGCACCAGTGAGTCTTAATCTGCCACTGATATGTAGCAAAGTGGTCAAATGTTTTTTTTCTCCTTATTTCACACTTTAAAAAAAGTCTCACCAGCCAATTATCACAACCAGTAACATTTCTTTTACACTTAAAAGGCATAAGCCACACATCTGCCAGAAAATAAAATTAAAAGGATTTATAACATTTTTGTCATTCTTATATAAATTTTCCTTTTAATGGATCATCTTAAATTTGGAATCATCTTTCACTGAATACAGGATTGGAAGCAATATTTTATTTCAGACATATGCCTTTAACTTCTATAGATCACTACTGTAAACGCTATTCATTGGGTGCACAGGTGGATTCATAGCAGATATGCTTCTTATTGAGAATCAAATCAATTTCTTTAAGTCTATTAAAACACAGTATTTTTGCCTTGCTAAACAAAAACAGCAAATATTAACATATCTCATTAGTCCAAATTGAATTGGAAATATGTTTTGTATATCTTGCAAAATGGATTTTACCACATCCTGCTGTAGCAAGTTCATCACTTCCATTAGGACAATCTCTTTCACCATCACAAAGCCAGTGTTGAGGAACACAGGCATATGAATCTAAACAGCTGAACATGTCTGGAGCACAAGTTACTGAGCCTATGAAACACATACAAAAGAATAGAAAACAAACAAGATCCTGATGTTATGCTTCCACACAGAACATATTTTCAAATATTCTTTTAAAATAATCCAACTGATGAACATGGCATACTATCACAAACAAATCACTTTCACCTGGGCACAACACCTAAGATGAAGCTTAGCTGTTTAGTCTAGAGGTTAAGACATCAGTCTAGAGAGCAGGAGACCATGAGTTCAAGTCCTGCCTTAGTCATGAAAGCCACCTGAGTGACTTTGGAACAGTTATTCTCTTTCAGCTCAAATCACCTCACAAGATGGTTGTTGTGGAGAAAATAGGAGGAGGAAGGTGTGTTGGATTTGTTCATCACTTTGAGTTATTTATAAAAATAAGAAAGGTGGGATTTAAATAAATAAAACAGATCTTCATATACTGTTGGTTTATTATTTTCATCATCAAGATTGGCATTAAGAAAGGCTAGACTGTATAATATTCTCATATACTTTCAAACAGTGCATCACTAATATCTGAAGACACTTTGAATTGCACTAAGGTTAAGAACAGGCTATGCCAGATTTATTTACTAATTTATCTGTTCAATTTGTATAGCTGCCCATTTCACATACGTGACTTTGGACAGCTCACACAATTAAAAAACCATACAAATATAAATAAACTATCTCGATACCTGTGCTTCACTACCAAACTATGTGGTTGGGTTTAGTTTGTGGGGAGGAAAATGGGGGGGGGGATTCTGCCTCTGCCTACCAGCATCCATTGGTATTCATCTGGCTAGTGTCCTGTCAGTGTGTGAGAGAGTTGAGGGCTCTTTGGGAATTGAAAAAGTATTTGCTGTGTGAGCAAGAAGGAGACAGCAGGAAGCCTGGGCATGGCTTAGCTCAACTGTTCTGTACTAAAGCTGCTTGGTGCTGTGAAACTAAAACTGAAACTCCTCTCCTCTGCTTGTGTTTTGCATTTGGAACAGATTTCTTTACAGGTGGGGAGGGGGAGTAGAACTCCTTAGCATCAGAGCATGTTAATAATAACATTCAAAATACTAATGCTTTGATGGTCATTTCAAAAAATCTTTTTTTAGTGAGCACCTAGAAGCCAAGAGGAACATATGTGCCAGATTTTAAGTTTGTAGGCTTTATGGTTATGGAGATTTTGTGATGATGTGTGAGTGGTATTTCAGTTTTATATATATAGATAATCAATAATAAAAAAAAATATTTAAAACATTAAAACCATAAAAACCATAAACTTCCATTTTCTGAAAGGTGTCACTATTTCACAGGCTCCATGCCATTGCCAAATCCAACAGTTTTCCACTAATACACTAATACATCTCTAGACAGCTCTGGACATTTTAAAATTAGCATCATTATAAAACTCACCACAAATAGCTTTACTTTCATCCAAACCATTTCCACAATCATCTTCCCCATCACAAGTCCATTGTTTGGAGATGCATTTTTGTTCAGAACAAGCAAACTGATTCCATGAACAGGAGGAATCTGAAAGGAGATGTAAATTATAAAGCATCCAATGGCAGCACTGCGAAAATATATTTTATGCTCTTTATAACTGGAGGTCTAAATATGAACTGAAAATATTTTCTGAACAAATTTATCTCAGCTATTGTTCAGATACAGAGAGTGTGGCTCGTTTTTTAAAAAGTTTATGAACGTTTCAGTAGTTTTATAATTGTGCTATAACGAAACCACATCTGTAAGCAGAAAACTGAAAGTCTGCATGTAATATGTGGGATTATTTTAACATTAAGTTTTATGAGGTCCAGTTTCAATTTTAAAAAGTTGTTCTGAAGACAGAGCAGTTGTATCAATCAGAATGACACATCCTTTTGCGTGGACACCATCATAAGACATATAATAAAAAGGCAGAGATTCCACTCTGATGTCACAGTGCTGCTTGTTCCTTCACTCCCAACTCATGATCACCGTTGAACTGTTCTCCTTACCTATGCCAGAAGAATTCAGATATACTCTTAGTTCCAACATTATCTTTGCTTTATAAACCCATACAAATTTGTCAGAATGTCATGATGTTAATTTAGATTTTGATTTTAAAAATTAATTGTCCCGTAATGTGCTCTGAAAACTCATTATCAACAGCTCTTTTGCAAGAAATGTTCATGGATTATTGATAAAATACTCACCACAGAGTAATTCATCACTTCCATCTTCACAATCTTTCTGACCGTCGCATACCCAGGATATCAGAATACATTTACCACTAGGACAGCCAAAATAATTTTCTTCACATGTATGCTTATTTCGAACTTCAGTAAAATAAAAGAAGCAATGTATTTCTAGTTATCATGGAATCTTAATATAAATTGTACAAAAACAAAAATGGCAGTAATCAATAGGGTTCGTTATTATGAAGAAAAATATTTTCCCCAATTACCTGGGCATTTTAATTCATCTGAATAATCTCCACAATCATTAGATCCATCACACAGCCATTCTGGTAGTATACAAAGTGAAGTAAAGTTACAGCTAATAAATCCTGAAGATTTCACTCCAAGTTTATAGAAATTATTGCAATCTGTGTTATCTGAGAACATAAAATGTAATTATCATATATTATAATATATTTTTAAAAGTTCGATCTCATCACTGGAATTTTTCTTATGTTGTTCAATTTATTTCCCATAAACATTATATTGCCTGCCATTGATCAAACACAGGATGTATCCTTATCATGTTCAATGTACTCAAGTTTAATTGAACTTATTGTTTATATAAAGTCTGCTGCATTATACACTGCTCAAAAAAATAAAGGGAACACAAAAATAAGACATCCTAGATCTGAATGAATGAAATATTCTTAGTAAATACTTTGTTCATTACATAGTTGAATGCGGTGACAACAAAATCACACAAAAATTATCAATGGAAATCAAATTTAGCAACCCATGGAGGTCTGGATTTGGAGTTACACTCAAAATTAAAGTGGAAAAAACACTACAGGGTGACCCAACTTTGATGTAATGTCTTTAAAACAAGTCAAAATGAGGCTCAGTAGTGTGTGTAGCCTCCACGTGCCTGTATGACCTCCCTACAACGCCTGGGCATGCTCCTGATGAGGTGGCAGGTGGTCTCCTGAGGGATCTCCTCCCACACTTGGACTAAAGTATCCCCCAACTCCTGGACAGTCTGTGGTGCAACGTGGCGTTGGTGAATGGAGCGAGACATGATGTCCCAGATGTGCTCAATTGGATTCAGGTCTGGGGAATGGGCAGGCCAGTCCATAGCATCAATGCCTTCGTCTTGCAGGAACTGCTGACACACTCCAGCCACATGAGGTCTAGCATTGTCTTGCATTAGGAGGAACCCAGGGCCAACCTCACCAGTATATGGTCTCACAAGGGGTCTGAAGATCTCATCTCGGTACCTAATGACAGTCAGGCTACCTCTGGTGAGCACATAGAGGGCTGTGCGCCCCCCTAAAGAAATGCCACCCCACACCATTACTGACCCACTGCCAAACCGGTCATGCTGGAGGATGTTGGAGGCAGCAGAACGTTCTCCACGGCGTCTCCAGACCCTGTCACGTCTGTCACATGTGCTCAGTGTGAATCTGCTTTCATCTGTGAAGAGCACAGGGTGCCAGTGGCAAATTTGCCTATCTTGGTGTTCTCTGGCAAATGCCAAACATCCTGCATGGTGTTGGGCTGTAAGCACAACCCCCACCTGTGGACGTCGGGGCCTCATACCACCCTCATGGAGTCTGTTTCTGACCGTTTGAGCAGCCACATGCCCATTTGTGGGCTGCTGGAGGTCATTTTGCAGGGCTCTGGCAGTGCTCCTCCTGTCCCTCCTAGCACAAAGGCGGAGGTAGCCATCCTGAAGCTGGGTTGTTGCCCTCCTATGGCCTTCTCCACATCTCCTGATGTACTGGCCTGTCTCCTGGTAGTGCCTCCATGCTCTGGACACTACACTGACAGACACAGCAAACCTTCTTGCCACAGCTTGCATTGATGTGCCATCCTGGATGAGCTGCACTACCTGAGCCACTTGCGTGGGTTGTAGACTCCGTCTCATGCTACCACTAGAGTGAAAGCACCACCAGCATTCAAAAGTGACCAAACCATCAGCCAGAAAGCATAGGAACTGAGAAGTGGTCTGTGGTCACCACCTGCAGAACCACTCCTTTATTGGGGATGTCTTGCTAACTGCCTCTGCTTTCCACCTGTTGTCTATTCCATTTGCACAACAGCATGTGAAATTGATTGTCAGTCAGTGTTGCTACCTAAGTGGACAGTTTGATTTCACAGAAGTGTGATTGACTTGGAGTTACATTGTGTTGTTGAAGTGTTCCCTTTATTTCTTTGAGCAGTGTATAAAATACAAATTAATTATACATGAAGTACACATTGGTCTGAAGTGAGAAAAAACAATAAAGTATTATACACAAGGAATAAATAAATAAATTAAAAAACAGAGTTCCTTACTGCAATTTTTCTCATCCAAAGCATCTAAACAATCCACAATCTGATTGCATTGAGCTGATTTTGGAATGCAAGTTCCATCTAAACAGCGGAATTCCATTGAAGAACATCCAGAAACTATAATAAAAAGAGGGTATTTTTAGGGGCGGGAGAAAAGTTAAAGAAAAAAAAAACACATGTTGCACTGATGAGGAGATAAATATATTTCTATATATGTTTCTATATATACATATGGTTTTAGACATCAAATTACTGTTGATCCCAATATTTTGTATTTAGATAACCTCAGATTATTAACTGGCCCTAAAGTAATAGTTACTGATCCCATGTTATTTCATCCCATAAATGTGACATTGTTTTTTTGAAAAAAAATTTTTACCAGATTTTTAATGTAGTTACTGCATTGAGCAAATAGTGAATTACAGTCCTTTCACCAAACACCCATTCCAATTAACATATTAATTATAGTTATTTTTAAATTTGTATCAATATTGAAAGTATTATTTTAAAAAAAGTACCTTCACAACCTGTTTCATCAGAATTGTCACCGCAATCATTTTTGCCATCACAAATTTGATTACTAGATATACAGCGCCGATTTAAGCAAGGCTTAAATCCTTTCTGACAGCTTCTATTTTCTTATAAATTAAAACAGAGAAATAGCTTTTGTCATTTACACAGCATTATTACAGCTGAAATGTTTAGGCATGCAGACATGAATCAGTAGCTCAAAGCATTACATAAAAAGGAAGATATGGCAAGAGAATCAAATGGAAGAAACGGACATGTAGTGGACTGACTTACCACAATACAATAACTTCTCATCAGACTTGTCCTTACAATGAGCTATGCCATCACAGGAAAGTTGGTAATCAATGCACTCACCATTTCCACATTCAAATTCAAAGTAGAAATTGCATGACATGTTTTTAGCTGAAAAGAAGAAAATGTATTCACTTCAAAATTAATGGCATGAAAGCCAATTGCAGCCTCAAAAATAGGAGATATGGCTGAACAGGAAGAGGTATTCTTGAGGCAGGAAAACTAGATGGTATTACTTTTCATTTTTCACAAAGAAAATGTTAAATTTTGTATGAACTTTCCCTCTATCAACATGGGACCCAAAAATGAAGAGGGAGAACTTGTGCTGATATGACAATGTAAATACATTGTAGTTATGTATTTGAATCATTTCACATTCTATTTATTTAAGACAGTCATTTGGGAACATGTGGAGATGTATGTATATAAAATTGTGTGGAAAAGGTACAACATGTAGAATATGGGAAGGGTTTTGTTTTTAAAAATTAAATGGTTTCATGATTATTTTGAGATGAAAAAATGCATTACTTTTGCATCCAAAAATGAATATGCAAAAATACTGTATTTGTTTATTTGTCCTGAAATGTTTAAGTTCATGCATTTTAGTTTATTATCTACATATGTTTTTAGTTCCTTAGCTGAGCTAAATGATAGGTAATTTTGCTACAGGTCATGCCCCAGATCAAACACCTATTGTATTGATCGCTACCCATACTGGTTTTACTCTATCCATATTGATTTTACACAATACTGAAATCACTTTTTTTTTCAATAAGTGATCCATGAACAGACTCCCACCAAAGTTTCATCTTCTGACCATTTGTATGAACTCTGGGCTTTTCATACACATACCATTTATATTTTTAATGGAATCCCCTAACAAAGGATTTGTTCAAGAAACTCCAGTAGAATCAAAAGCTTTTCAGAACCCATAAAAGAACCCAAGCTGGTTATAGAAGAAGCAGAATCTAATGGTGTTATATTCTGTATTGAAAAAATGCAGGGAATTGTTCCCAAAGAATTGCGGAAATGTTCAAATGCATACCTGTTTTCAAGTCATTGCCTAACTAGCTAACTAATTTTCCAAATACCTTGGAGGCAAAATGTTCCAATTCCTAAATGTTGTCAACATAAGATAGATCAGCTAACTATAGTATCTTGTGCATGACAGAACCCACACACTTTCAACAGTATTCAGACAGGTTTAATTCAGTCGAGTAGTTTGCTTTCTCTGTGAAATGGCTTTCATTTCTGAGAAACAATCCACTAATTCCTTTATTAACAACCAATTGAATTGTTTTTATTTCAATTTAGATTGATTTTATTCCAAAATCTATTATTATATTTGAGCATTGACAATGTATCTTTGCTTAGGCACCGAGAAATCTTATGGATGTCAGCTTAACTTGATGTGCTTGACTTCCAAGGCTTCATAATGCTTTCTAGCATAACCTCCCAATCTTTTCTGTTGCCAGGGTCACATTTACAGGATCAAAATCCTATTCTCCCTGTCTCTTAAATTCTGTACTTGCCTTATTTTTGCATCCAACCTTGAAACACCAGGAAGTATCTGATATTTGCACATTTTTTGTTCAAAACTTGCTTTCTTTCTTAAAAGTGATTTGTGCCCAATGAATTTGTGGTACTAGTTCTCAGTTGAACGGTGTTGTTGAGCAAAGAACTGAGAGGATTGTGGGTCCAATTATGAATCAGTTCAAACTACTCTATATTTAAATTATATTTTCTCCAATCTTGGCTACATCTCATTCTATTTTTTTAAACTTGCTATTACACTGTATCTGAGTGCAAAAGAATACATCATTCAACTTGCAATTTTTATAGCAGAATATTTAGGGAGCCTTAACGAGTTTTAGCTTCTTTTTGTCTCGTTTTTAAATTCATAACTATAAGCCATGAACCCATAGAAAATTTCTGACACATGTTTTTCTACAATTAACTGTAATCTATCAAAAGGTGAACACCTTTGTGTTTCCGTTGCTCTGGAACAAGAAAAGGGCCTTGATGCTCCATTATTAGTTTCCTTCCCTTCTCCAAATTATTAACACCTTGTTAATGCCACTAGAACCTGAATTTCCCAGTATAGGTATTTCTACAACTTCTTCTCACATGTTTATTTTGCAAGTGTTATATTTATGCCTCAATTATCTTCATGTAGTATGTTGCGCAAGTGTACATTCCATTTGTGGGTGAAATGCTTTGGTATGATTCTATCAGAAGTATTTCCATTAGCAAAAGCTGTTATATTTTATACAATGGGAAACTGTCTCTCACTCTTCACAGGCTCGCAGTCTATTTCAGATACTCTCTAAAGATTCAGAGCAGATTCAAAGAACATGCAGGGATTGTAGACCAAAACTGCCATTCAATTAATGCCTTTGATTTATGCAAAGTTGGATTTTACTTAATAATTTTGGATTTCAATTATTGTTCAAGCTATTTCTCCCCATTTTTGAAGTATCTGTTTTCCATCTCACTGCAGTTCAGAACATAAGTCTCGGTAAACCACACCTGTATAAAGATGCATTCTTTCTGTGGAAATGAGAATGCAGGGAAATCATGCTCACTATACAAAACACATCATGGGTTCTAATGTCATATCAATACACATACATATGGAATTGGAATAAAAGTATGTTCATGAATGGTCAGTTAGCGTTCAAGAGCCAAACTGAAACTGGTACTGGAATCAGAACTGGAAACTAAATGGATGGCAACCTGGTGAATCAACAGAGCAACATTTGTTTTCTAATTCCTTTGTTCACATGGACAATCTTATGCATGATTTGAAAAGTTATATAATACAGGAATGTATATTTGTTTCCTAACAACCAGCATGTAATAAATTTATGTCAATTAAGCATTTGAGTACTCTTGGGAAGTATTAATGCCTGGTTATGTTGCCAAGTTAATTACAGTTTTGAACTTACAGCAAATCAACTCTACCCAGGATTATCTGCAGTGTGTTATGGGTCTAAGTGTGACAGTTTTAAGGCTATATTTAAATAAAATGTTATTGTTAAATACTGATATTTTAATTAGATTCACTTGGAACTTGGAAATCAGGTATCTGTCCATACAAGATCAAATGAGCTCTAAGGGTATAATTTTCACAGCTGTTTTAAGTACACTGCACTACAACAATGTCTACAGTCTTAATTAAAGTGTTTCTTATCAGTATAAATCATCTGAATGTCCCATTCACTTTTAATTAATGTTGCCAGAGAGGGGCAGCTTTGTCATTAAAAAATGGCAAATTATAGTATAGTGACTGTAAATTAATTTATTGATGAAAATTTGCTTTAGATCAATTCAATACTCAATTAGCAAAGTTTATAGCATTTAATTCCCAATGCATTGATATGCTCCTTAAAATATCTTATTGCTGTAAAATACATAAAGGAGCTATGCACAACTGCATACAATAATTTACCTGAAGATGGGATCAAGAAATTGAAGGAACATAATTGGGAGGGAGATGAGAAGAGAAATGTTTTCTTCCTCAAGGAAAAAAAGTTGTTTTTATGGATTTTTTTTTGTATTTGCGTGTGTGTGATTTTGTACACTTCCCTGAATCCATTGGAGTTGGGTGAATAATACATTCAAATAAAAACAAAAACAATATGAGAACAGTCACCCTATTGGGGAGGAATGCAGCATATACATTTAATAAATGAATGAATAAATAAATGAATGAAAATGGAATGCTGGGTGTGATAAGCCTTTAGTTCTCTACCAGTACCAGGCCTCTCATGTTTTTCACAATCTTCACTATTTATATTACTTCTTCCTTAACTGAATAAAAATTCAGTTTCATTCACAACACAATACTTATGACAACAATCATTCTGGATGTCCATACTTTTTGTTGGGTTAGTACAGGAGTGTCAAATTCAATTTCATTGAGGACCACATCAGAATTGGGTTTGACCTTGGAGAGCTGGGATGTGTGTGGCCATGGTGGCTGTGGCCATAGTGGGTGTGACATGGGACTGCATCTCCATAGACATAGTTTATAAACTTATAAAAATAAGGAGACATACATTTCTGTGATTTTGTTTTTTTAATACTTACCTGATCTACTTGATCACCTTATTATGAGAGACACCAGATCAAGAAACTGATTCCATAGGAAGACTAGAACTATAAAACTGTTGACATAGGCTACAGTAGCAGAATCCTGCAAGCCTAAAAGCTAAAATATTTTATAACCTTCTGAGCCAAGGACGGCCTCCTGGACTACTCTGGAGGCCCCATTTTAGGCCTGTAAGGCGTTCTGCAGCACTCTGGAGGCCCCATTTTGGGCCTGTAAGGCCTCCTGGGAGACTCCGGAGGCCCTGTTTTGGGCGTGGAAGAGCTCATGGGCAACTCCAGGGGCTCCATTTTAGGCCCGGAAGGCCTCCTGGACAACTCTAGAGGCCAAAAATGGTTACAGGGGGCGCACATGCACCCCATCCGCATCCCATTTTTGTTAGCAGAGGATTGCGGGCCGATCATTTGCTATTTGCAGACTGCCCCCCTGGGCCAGATCTAAGCACCCTGCTGGCCAGATCTGGCCCACAGGCCTTGGGTTTCATACCCCTGGGTTAGTAGATAAACAGGTAGTATCATGAAAACTGGAATACAATCATTATTTTATTTTTTTTGCTGAAAATGTGTAAGTTGTATATCAAAATTCATATGTTAAAAGAAATATATGCAAAAATGAGTACAAATTTATATAGATCTTTCCCTCCCCAAGTAAGTTTATAAGAAATGAAATATAACAAAACTTTTGTCTTTTGTTTATGAATACATTTGAGTTTTGAAAACTTAAGAACACTTTAAAAAATCTATTGCTGACAGAGGAGAAGATGAAAGCTAAAATATACAATTTCCTTCTGAATTTTAAAATGGAAGAAGAAACTGTTAAAGAAACTATGATAGCCTGGGCAAAGAATTTGGGTATCATATCGAATTAGAATATTGGGAAAAAATGGGGCGGGGATTATAAATTAACAATGTCAGTAGCATACAAAGAAAATATATATAAAACGTTTTACCATTGGCATCTACCCCCTGCTAGACTGGCAAAGATGTTCCCAACCAGAAGCCCAGAATGCTGGAAATGTAAAAATAGTCAAGGTACCTTTTTTCACATGTGATGGACATGCCCGGAAGGCAGAAGATATTGGACTAGAATTTAAAAATGGCTAGAGGAAATAACGAGTCAACAAATTGAGTTTAGACCTGAACTTTTCTTGCTAGGGATAATAAGAGGAGATTAAAGCAAAAAAAAAATAAATATATTGTTTTGCATATAACTACTGTGGCCAGAATTGTATATGCATATGACAGTATACCCTCCGAAGGGATAGTGATAAAAAAGATTTTAGACTGCATCAAGATGAACAAGCTTACACTAGAATTAAAAGATAAGAGGTGAATCGGAATACTATTTGGACTAGGACACATGGTAGAGTTGGTTAGAAATAAAAGTAAAGATTAGTAATGTAATTATTATGTATATATGAGTATCTGCGATGCTGTGGCATTGTAAAGAGTGTATATATGTTATAAACTGTTGAAAAATGTTCAATAAAAACATTTTTTTAAAAAAATCTATTGCTACATAGGTGAATCTATCAGAGTTGTTTTCCCAATATATTTTTTAAAACTTCCTTTAATTCTTTCCATTCTGTTTATGAAGAAACTTGTGAAATTTTGGTTAGCTTGAATTTTTTTAGTCATGGTTAATGCTAAAAGAAAGAGGGAGGAAGGATGAATTACAATTGTACTTACACACACATCTCTTATCATCTGTAAGTATGCGATCACCCCTACATGAACAATTAACATGCCCATCAGGTGTCAGGAGACACAAATCATGACAGCCTCCATTCATTTGGGCACAAGGGGATAATTCACCTGGTGGGGAAAATAGATTGTATAACTAAAACAAATAATAAATTTGCATTGGAACAGTTTGCTTCAATATTTATGCTCTTTTAACATAGCAAGGCCAATACATTACATAGTATGACTACATTTTGGACAAATTACAGTTTCCAGAAAATTCTTCATGGATTATATATAGTATGTACAACACATTGCACTAATCCACTCAGAAGTAAGTCTTCATGAGCTCCTGATCCAGGGATGGTGCAATTGTTACACAAAATGAAGTTTTGCAAAAGCTCTCCTGGTCACAGTTACAATCTACAGGTAGTCCTCAGCTTACAACCAGTCACTTAGCAACCATGCAAAGTTACAATGAAACCTGTAAAAGGGCACTTATGATGGAGATCTGAAATTCTGATGATTTCCTCCTCTCTGTAGTCACATTGCAATTTGGATGCTTGGCAACATTGCTGCATTTCACTTAAGACCGTGGTGTTTATTTCACAAAAACTGTTGTTTGCTTAACCACCAGAAAAAGGTCACAAAATCAGGTCAATCATATGACTGACCCATTTTATGACTGTTATGACTTATGACTGCAATGGGCGGGCTCCATTATGGTTATATTAAGGACTTAAGAACTACCTCTACTCTTTGAATAGGAGCCATGGATCCAGAAGAATACCCAGACTGTACACTGGTATTGTTTGTTACCATATTCGGAACCAATGATGGACTCCTAAACTGCATAGCCACTTAGTCTTGTCAAGCTTAAATTGAAGCTTATTCTTCCTTATCCATGGAGACTAGTCCCACTGAGACAAAACTTCCACAGTAACCCTTGGTCAGCCTTGTGGGGAGATAGATATAGAGGTGCTTATTCTCATCATATTCATGATACTTCACCCCACACTGATAGATGGCCTCACCTAGTAGCTTCATTAGGATTTTAAATAAGAGATCATTGAACCCAAGCCTCCCCTCCCCCCACAAAATAGGACTGTATGCTAGATCTCTGTTTTTCTATAATTACAAACTAAACATTGTGGAAAGCAGAAGAACCAGTGCAAAATTGGGACCTCTTCCCAATCTTTGGAGTGGTCCAAAAGGATAGGGTGACTGAAGTATTAAAAACCACAAAGAATAAAGGAAAGCCAAGATGGACACAACATCCCCATCCCACTTCCATCAGAGGCAATCCATATAGATGATCAATGCCATTCTGGTTCTGTGCCCACTCTGAAACCTGACTGAAAAGGGTGCAGATAATCAATTAACTCCAGGATTCTTTGAATCTGCAGTTCAACAACCTTCTCAACAACCTACCCTATGAAAGAAAGAATGCAGTTGTTTTTCAAATGACTACTTCATAAAGACAGGGTAAATCACAGCCTCTTTAAACAGTAGTGGGAGCCCCCCCCCCCCTTTCAAAGATTCAGCAGTGCAAAGATCATCCATGTCATCTCTTGGAAAATGTTTACTAACCAGAAGGTACATGAGTCCAACACAAAAATGGATGAGTTAACTATGCCAATAACCCTGTCCATGTCATTAAAATCAACAAGATCAAGCTCAACTCAGATAACCAAATCAGACTGAACCAGTCACTTCCATGGAATCAGCCTCAAAGCCAGAGTCAAGCCGGAAGCAGACCCAAGTGACTTTATTTGACAAATGTCTCACATATCTCTCATAGAAGTCCTGAAGGAAAATCTCCAACTCAACATTTCTCACTTTAACTGGATCGCTAGGCAGCTATGTGTGGATACAATAAGGAAGAGAAATACTGATGTTTTACTGCCATTACAGCTGGAAGGTAAGTCCTAACAACAACTCTAACTTGTGTTTGGTCAGGTTTACTCATTATTGAAATCCAAAAATGCTTCAAATATTGTTCCAGAGTTTCCTGCATTTATTTCCCTTAGTTCCTTGTTAAAGCAAGGAGCTAAGAACCTGGGATCCATTAGAAGATGCCACATTATGATGATTTGCTCCAAAGCCCTAACCCTAGCAGCCTCTTCATTCCAAACAATGGCTCAGAATGTGAAGAACAATCAAAAACTCACTCTAAAAACCAATGGGATCCATTAGTCATTTGGGACAGACCAGGTGAATAGGTTTAACTTCTCTCTAATTGGAGCACCACCAAGGGATTCTAGAGCAAAGAGAATGCATTCTAACTATGATACAGGCAAATGTTAACCATTCTATGTCAGTTCCACTGCTATCATGGTGGGGATAAACTCCTGAACTATCTCAGATTTCATACCCCCAGACAAGGCAACTTGAAATTTTCCAATATCATAAACTTAGAGAACTTGACTGCCAGCCAAGCCAAAGAATCAGGGCGCTTAAGCAGGGAGATAACAATGAAGCAGGAGGTTAATAAAGAGCAACAATAATCTATCAGAAGAATAACTCTTTGAAAATAAAACACAAGAGAAAGAGTGTTAAGATGAGGATAGATAGATGATAGATAGATAGATAGATAGATAGATAGATAGATAGATAGATAGAAGACAGACAGACATGTATGCATACCTATTTTTGTATGCACATTTTTATGTATGTTGATCCCTCAAAATAATGCGTTGATCAACATAAAATACCAATGTGTTTCTGGATTAGGATATACAAAATGAAAAAAAAATCCACAAATGATGTCTGAAGCAAAACTAGATTGCATGCTAAACAACAACTTACTATTCTGGTAAGAAAGAAATAGCTGACAGGCAACTGAAGACTGTTCAGAGACTGAAGAGATAAAATATTATCTGTACCAAAGAGTAAATATCAGGAAATACTCTTCCTTTTTTCTTCATCAGTGTAACCATGGTCATCTAAAGCTCCCTATGAAATTTGCTAACTTCCTTCCACTACGGTAAAAATAAGGAGGCTTCCAATGTAAGAGTATAGATTTTAATTATTTTAGCAGAATTATCATCAATAAATAAATAAATATGAAATAGATATAATTTATACTGCAAAAAAGAGAGACATGGTTAAGTTACAAATTTGAAACAGGGATGAAATAGTTTGATGAATTTATGTGATTTGCATGGTAACAGGCTTTTTATTTAACATCAGAATTTGCTAATTTGGAAGGAGGATTTGAATATGAGATGAAATGTCAGTTCATTAAGTGAAATGATTGATTAATTTGGACCATAGTTGGAAATAATGAAAGCATACCTAGTGAAAAATGTTAAAAACATCTTAGATGATCTGATAAGTGCTAATTATAGAATCAGTAAGTAAATCAGGTAGGTTGAACCAGGTGGCAATTTTTAATTAAACATTTGCCCTTGTTACTATGGCATTATAACATGTTGAATATAAGGATACAAATTATTTTGTTAGCCTGCTACCTTGAGCTAGAGATAGGTAGATGGGCTTTTCTGTTGGAGTGTAGCCCCACCAGCCAATGGGTATTGCAAATAGTTTTCATCAAAATTCCCACAGATTTCACATTTCAAGCAAGGGACAAATTTAAATACTTTTTCAAGAGAACTTGCTTTCTCATCCGGAAAAATAACTATTTGAAAACTGTTTCAAATTAAGATTGTTACTTCTGCGATAATTATGTTTTCTCTATAATAATATATATATATCTATCTAAAAGAGTAGTATAATGAACTGCAAAAATAATCCTTTTACTGATTTTTTAAAAAAATATCTACCAGTAAAGAAATACTGATGTTGTACTTGGTAACTTACAGCTGTTAGTGTCATTAGCAACAGCTATGATGCCCATAGGTTGATGTGGGATATCAGATCTAAGAATTTTTGTATCTCCACCTGTATATTTATTGGATCGCAGTATAGCTCTTCTCACCCAGTCTGTCCAGAAGATCCAAGCATCATATACAGCTAGACTGAGAAAAGTGCCAGGTCCAGATTTGACTATCACCTGATTCAAAAAATAAAGGGATTAATTAAATGTAAAATTATCTATTTTTCAAAATTTCTATTTTATTTCTAATTAATGTGGAAATCTTCATAGTGAAAGAGTTTTTTGATGCTAAATTAAATTAATTGAACATCACTAGAATGTATAGAATAACAAGGTCAGATAAAAAGAAATGATAGATAATGGTTCAGAACACAGTTATTTTTTCATCAGTATCTCATCATGTATTTTATCTAGATTGAATATGGAAGCACTTCATCTGTGAAGTAGAAAATTTATCTGTTTTAAGTTAAAAAAATACATAACAAAATATCAGCTAATTAGGGAAGACTCAGAAGTGGGAATGAATTAAATAGAATTCCTATATTTGAAATCTTTCCCATTTGCTGGTTACTACTGGTGAAATGAACCCTCCATCTTGAGGGTATGTAAGTCACACTTGAATGGGAAACTACCTCATGTCATTTACTTACTCTGCCTATTAAAATTTTGTGTACCATATTTAATACGTGTATCTTTGACCTATACACATGACGGAGCCTGACCATTACAGCCGTATGTTGTGATGGCCATTAAATAAAGCATCTCACCCAACTTTATCTTTTTGTTTTTTGCAGAGGAGGCTGGCTGATAAGATGTGAACCTCAGTTTCCCTACAGAGACTGTAAGGCTCAGGGCAGCCTTGTGCTATTTTCCTAGAAAGTAGCACTTCTCATGATACTCTATGGAGCATTTGTTTGTGGAAAAGAACAGAACAGAATAACAGAGTTGGACAGGATCTTGGAGGTCTTCAAGCTCAACCCTCTGCTTAGGCAGGAAACCCTACACCACTTCAGACAAATGGTTATCCAATATCTTCAGTGTTGGAGCATTTATAACTCCAAGTGTTGGAGTTTAGGGAGCCTCCTTAAAAAAACAGAGCCCTGTATAGTCTCACAAGAAGTACTACTTGCTAGGAGAATAACATGCAGTTGTCAAAAGGCTGGCAGCCTCCGTAAAAAAGCTGAGCTTCATATTGCATAGCACTGACCAGCCTCCTCTGCAAAATATGAAAGGTAATTTTGGGTGCTGCTGGGCCCTGGATCTGGCTGAGGAAACAGGTTGAATCCTGCAAGTAGGCCAAGACCTGTAGGCTGTAACTACCCTCCGCATGCTGGTAGCTTCTTTAGGGTCCCTTGTGTGGCTGAGTGAAATCCTGAAGGGCACAGGATAGCCTTGGGAGGCCCTGATAGGACCAGACAGAATGGGAGGGAGAAAGGTGTGTTTGGGGGGTTGTGCTGCTGTATCCCTGCAGTTGCTTATAAGGGTGAAACATGATAGGGAATTGCAATGGCCATAACTTCGAACTTGGGTCGGGTCTTTTTTGGGGGGTATGTCATAACTTTGAATGGTTGCTGACTGGTTGTAGGTTGAAGACTTCCTGTATTTGTTTTCTAGGATCTCTTAGGAAGCATTGTATGCTGTTAATATAATAGGGCATATATATAACTTTTGGGATATATAAGGATGAAACTACATTGTGCTTTGTATTTAAAATTCACAATAAAATTATATTTCACATGTGAACACCTCAATAAATAGAAATAAAAATATTATTATTTGGTCATTATTATACAGAAATTAGACAAATATGTCAATAGAAAATCAAATTGTGCTAGTGACATTAAAGGATAAAAATTCATAGCATTAGCATTATATAGATTTATTATAACAATGAGAACCTCAAATGCCTCCCCACAAACTTAAAATAGAGAATTATAGTGTGTTTACATTTGAAATGTTTCTATACACTTTGTACCATTTCTCTAACTGGCCTTATTGGAAAAAAGTTAAGTACCTTTTCAGTCATCCAATATTTTCCCATTCTATTATCCATCTAGATATTATTATCTCTTTTATTAATTACACTCAGTCAACAACAACAACAACAATACTACTTCTACTACTACTACTACTACTAATAATAATAATAATAATGCTGTCTTAACAGTTCCTAGGTCCTTGGTAATCTCACCAAAGATTAACCATAATAATAATAATAATTTTATAATATGCAAAAAATACATATTACAGTTATTTATTTATAGATATATCAATACATTACTAAAAGTTAGTTTTATGATCTTACATTTCTGTGTGATCCATCATATTCACACCTTTCTATTTTTCCCAAACTACCATCGGAAAAATACAGTTTCTCAGCCCTGTGATCAATTGCAAGTCCATTTGGTGTTAAGATGTCATTGCTGATTACAACTTGTGCATTTTTGCCATTCAATGTAGCTCTCATGATGCTTGGATGCTGCTCATTCCAATTAGTCCAAAACATTAAACTAAAAGCAAAGCATAATTTCAGCATTAAAAATACATTTCACCTCTAAATAATGTACATAATGTATGTATAAATCACAGCTAACAATACATCAATAAGAAGCAAACTAGTGTTTCTTGAAGTAATACTAGTAAAAAATAAAGGCACCTCGGAAGGACATATTATGTATATTCAAATATTCTATAGACCATCAATTGGCAAATGTAAGGGAAAATTTGAGAGCATGGAAATTTGGTAAATTTAAAGAAAAATGATTATTATCTTACATTAAAATGCTAGTAACAGCTACTTTTGTGTGTTTGTGTAGAAAAAAATACTGCCCAATATTCAACCACGATAGTAAAATATAAGGTCTGCAGTTGCCATCACTCTTTGGAGAGCTTTTGGGAATAAAAAACTCTAGTGGATTGATCACAAAGTACGTAACATTTCAGTAAGAATTTAATTTCTACCTAGTATGGTTATAGAATGAGATGAATGAATAAATAAAAATCAGACAAAAATGAAGTCAGATTATGCTTAAGCATCATACATTAATGCGGGGGTCCCCAACGACCGGTCCGTGGAACATTTCCTACCGGGCCGCCGGTTTGCTGGGCGCCACCATCTTGTTTGACAAGAAAGTGCTTCCGGGTGAGCTTTTCTGGTTGGAAAGCGGCATTTGGGTCCTGAAGGAATCCTAGCGCCTTAGTTTCATTGAAGGGGGGGGGCTTCAAACGAAACTAAGGCGCGAGGATTCTTTCAGCACCCAAGGCAAGGTGAGCCGAGCGACCGTCCTGAAGCCGTCCCAAAGCGAAGCCCATTGACAAAGGTACAAAGGAGGAGTTGAAGGTGGCGGGGAGAAGCAGGGGGCGGCTGGCTGGCTGATCGCTCAGCTCACCTTGCCTTGTTATGGGTGCTGATGCTGGTACCGGGCCATGGATCATTTTGTGATGCCAGTACCGGGCCGTGGCACAAAAAAGGTTGGGGGCCACTGCATTAATGGACAACTCATTCCCTGACCAAGATGATTGAATATGAAACAAATACTAATGAAACTAATAGAAAAACTCTATTCTAATGATCAACAGAATGAAAGAAAACATTTTGACTATAATCCCAAGAAGAAAAATATACCTTTTTGTCTCACACTCTTCAAACAGTGTCTCAAGAAAGAAGAAAGGAACACATTTGTTTACAACGTAATAATTGCGAACAAAATTCTGTTCGGAAGGTATATAATCAATAAAAAATGTAGGAACATGGTACCTACTTTTGGCATTCATCAAGGGCTAATACATGTGGGTGATCATCCTCAGACATCGTTATTACTGCTTCTCTGTTGAAAGCACCTCTTCGTTTTTGATCAACTGTGTGCCTTGTAATAGAAGATGTAGTAGAGCTGGTCCAGTACAAAGTATCCCAAGCCCTATGATATGCTAGACCCTCCACAGATCCAACATCTGTCATAGCAGATCATTAAATACAGATTTTAATTAAGAAAAATGTATGAATGACACAATAAAACTATAACTTTTTAATATTTAGATGCAGTTTTATACAATATAAAAATATTTTATCCTATAAATTGTAGAATAGCATCGTCTGATTACAGTGGTACCTTGGCACTCAACTGCTTTGAAACTCATCAAATTTGGTACACAATGAATTTTGACACGAAAATTTTATCCTGATACTCATCGTTTGTTTGGTACTCAATGCACAAACTAGAACTCATCGATGTCAGCTGCCTTGTGACTCACTATATTATTCTTTGTGGGAAAAATTTGTTGGTACTCATCGTATTTGGTACTCATTGCACCTCCTGGAACCAATTAACAAGAAGTACCAAGATACCACTGTATATCACTTTCACTGCATACAATTAGAATAAATGTGCTATATCTTAAAAGATCTATGATTTATACCAATTAATATATGGAAGATTAATTATAAATTTAGGTCTCAGAATGGCAATATTTTATTCCTTGGTGCATAAGACAAAAAGAAGCAAATGAGATATGCCATCAGGTTTTACAGTCTCTAAGAAATCAATGTTGTAGGTTAACGGTTTTTCCACCTAAATTTAATCAGTAATATAACATGTAACTAATTAACTGTCTGCCCAACAGAAAGCAACAGCTTCTGATTTTCAGAAATGGTTGTAGAGTGATCATATCATACATTGCCAAATGTCACGTATTACCTATATTGAACTTAACAAAGATGGATTGCATTGCACTAATAAGACACACCCTATAAATACTATGGACTTGACTTCCCTGGAGAACAAAACAGTAAGACAAAAATCAATAGCTGGAGAAATCACATAGAATTTTTTTTTCATATGCTGAATATAGTAATATAAAATAACTGAAAAACTCAAGTTAAAGCAACAGACTCTGACAGCTGGTTTATTTTTAGTATTTTTTCTTTTAAAATTTTTCATCAAGAATTCTGGACCTTAAAATCTTAATTTTTTTCTCACCCTTTAAGTTCCCATTTGAGATATCATCTTTGTTTTATTATTTCATTAAATGATTAAGTAAAATTCATTACTATTGGAACATTCACAGATTTTTCAACTGAGTCATGATGGCTTAAATGTATTCCTTGTTTATTGACCATAACTTATTTAGAGACCGGCTAAAGCTTAAGATCAGAAAATCTATATATGTGAGTCATTGCTTCAGTTCCAGCCATCAATTTTTGCAGATAGTAGGGGAAATGACTTGACAATAGTACAAGCTTCACTTTTGCACTTTGATCATGACATCTTACAGAATTACTAAAAATTGGACCTGATTTCACGATATTACAATGCACAATTCATAATATAAATTTTTGCCAAGTGCTCCTGGCTCCAGTATAAATCTTTTTTACGGGGTAATTTTGTTTTATCCTCCCAATTGTGTTGGGAAAGATATGGCATTATCAAACAAACATTGAATAATAATATGTAGAATATTTGCTAATACAGAATGTGTAAATATATTGGATTTAATGGACTAAAAGAATATGTAATAGAATATGAAGTATACAGTGTACTGAATGGCATATCATCTATTTTTGAAGATGTTGCATCTTCGTTGAACACATACTTGATGTTCTGTTTACTGGGCTCATTGTATTTATCAAATTTATAATTTTAGAAACAATCTGCCAAATATTTTATTTGGCAGGACTCTGGAAATGAGGTTGTTTTCTAACTATTTATAAAGTATATGTGTAGCGCAGTGGTGGGATTCAAATTTTTTTACTACCGGCTCTATGAGCGTGACTTGGTGGGTGTGGCAGGGGAAGGATACTGTAAAATCCCCAGTATTTGCCAGTTCTCCAAACTATTCAAAATTTCCGCTAACAATTTTCCAGAACTGGTCAGAAACTGCTGAATACCACCTCTGGTATAGCGGCTAACAAGTGGCAATTATTGGTAACTGGGATGTAAATGTTTTGAAAACTATAATCGATATTAAGATAACTTTTAATAGCTCACTTGTATGAGCCTCGGTAGTGCAGTGATTAGAGTGCAGTACTGCAAGCTACTTCTGCTGCAGCCAATTTGACAGATCAAATCTCACCAGGCTCAAGGTGGACTCAGCCTTGCATCCTTCTGAGGTGGGTAAAATGAGGATCCAGACTGTTGGGGCAATACGCGGACTCTGTAAACCACTTAGAGAGGGATGTAAAGCACTATAAAGCGGTATTATAAGTCTAAGTGCTTTTGCTATTGCTATATTATAAATGGCACAATGAGGCCCCATTTTTTTTTTCTCTTTCACAGAGTTCCTAAGGAAGCAACATACCAAAAATAAAAATGTATAAAAATAAGCTTTGAACAACTTGCTGATTGGCAGGCAGCTTATCTGATTAGATCCTTATTGAAAACATTTTTGTAAGTGAATATTTGTATGTAGTTTTTAAAATTACAGTGATCTCAAAAATATTGTATTGAATGTATAAAATCAAATATTTTTTCCAAATATTTATTTTACCACATATTATCCTAGAAAGCTAAAGGTTGACTAATTTCTTAGACTTCAGACAGTGCATTCTCAGAAAAAAAATGAAAATAGGTGCTTTGACTGAATAAAACTGAATTATATTAGCTACCAAGTACCGTGTTTCTCCAATAATACAGCCTTCACCAATAGGGAGACCCAGCATGTTTTCTAGGCATAAAATCAAATTAAGCCCCTCCCCCCAAATTTAGGCCTAGTTTAAAACATGCAAAATGGGGGGAAGGGTGGGGGGACTTGCCATTTGGAGTGCCGTTGGAGCTGCCACCACCATTTGGAGTGCCATTGGAGCTGCCGCCGCCGTTTGGAGTGTCGTTGGAGCTGCCGCCGCCATTTGGAGTGCCGTTGGAGCTGCCGCTGCCGTTTGGAGCTGCCACTGCCGTTTGAAGTGCCGTTGGAGCTGCCGCCACCGTTTGGAGCTGCCACCACCATTTGGAGCACCACCACCACGTTTGGAGCTGCCGCTTCCATGTTTGGAGCTGCCACCGTGTTTGGAGTGGCGGTGGCGCTCCAAATGGTGGTGGTGCTCCAAACAGCAGCAGCAGCTCCAAATGTGGAGGCGGCACTCCAAACGGCGGCGGCAGCTTCAAGTAGCGGCAGCAGCTCCAATGGCACTCCAAACGGCGGCGGCAGCTCCAAACGGTGGCGGCAGCTCCAACGGCGCTCTAGATGAGAATGAAAGGGGGGGGAAATTAAGTCACCCCCGAAAAGACGGCCTAGCCGTTTTTTCAGGGTTTAAAAAAAAAAAAAAAGGCCCGGCCTTATTATGTGAGAAACACGGTAGCTAATCTTTCATAAATTGAATGCAGGCAGTCCTCAAGTTATGACCACAACGGAGCCCAGAATTTCAGTCATAGTCATTACCCAATGGGTGTTTTTATCACTTTCTGTTAGACAATAGAAACAAATGACTACAGGATGCTGCAACTAGTCATGAATGTGAGCTAGTTGCCAAATTCTGAAATGTGATTAAATGATCACAAGGTGTAGATGTGAGGCAGAGATTATTTCAAGAACAATTCATAAGTAGCTTTTTTGAAATCCATTATAACTTCAGACAGTTAAGTAATTGGTTGTAAGTTGAAGAGTTCCAGTAGCTGCTTTTGCCTATATCTCTGGATATAAGGTCTTAATTAATAATCTTAATTTTTGTCTTCTATTTCATGAAGTTCTTAACCAAGATGTTATTCAGCTTATATTATAGAATCAATTAGCCTTCTTTTCTTTTTAAAACTAGTAATCCATCATCTGTCATATTCCAACTCCTTTTCTCCTTAGTCCACCCCCAATTAAATTTATTAGGTTTATCGCTGACTCACCTCACTCTGTCTTTTTTCCCTTCACTTTTTTCCTCTCCCTTTTGAAAAACCTTCTTGATTAACCTGTTAGTTGTTGTTTCATTTAAGACCCTATATTATTTAAAGAAACAAAAGCTTGAATGAAATATCTTCCTTTTACTTGGCCAATTCAGCTTCACTAACATGCTGCCAAAAATCAAGGCCAAGGGTAGAAAGATGTTTCTTATTTTATTGGTACATGTTCAAAACAGCTCAAAGTTCCCTATGGTACAGATTTTATAACCTCATAATGTTAATTATGAAATCTAGAATATGCTCTGGAATTTTGCATTTTATGTTTACTTTTTGTGGATTTTTGCAGAGTTTTTTAATGCTATTAATTGGCCTAATTGCTTAATAGGAACCCCCCCAAAAGCACACAAATTCAATAAATATTACAACAAATAGGTAAATAACTCTTCCTTGGTTTTCACTGTTCTCATCTCACATTCATTGTGCGGAAGTGAAAAGATTTTTGAACAGGAGTTTGATAAGCTATTAAAATATCCATAATTAAACATCCATAACAGGGTAACTAAAAAACTAAAAAACATGATTATAAACAGTCTTCAATAAATGGAGAGTTGTGTTGAATCCCACTCTGTATTAATTATATAGTCCTGGTGGCACAGTGATTAGAATACAGTAATGTAGGCAAACTCTGCCTACAGCCAGGAATTCGATGCTGACAGGCTTAGGGTTAACTAAGCCTTCCATCCTTCCAAGGTCAGTAAAATGAGGACTCACACTGTTGAGGGCAATATGCTGATATTGTAAACTGCCCAGAGAATGCTATAAAGAACTATGGAGCAGCATAGAAGTGCTATTATTGCTATATATTGATTTTTCCATGTAGCTTTTTTTTACATACAAGTAGCGTACTTGAACCATGAAAAAAGGTAAACAAATAAAAGTAATTTGGAATAATTTTCTGTATGTAGAAAAATGAAAAAAAATACCAGTTATTCTCCTCTTTTCCTCCTTGAAAATATTGTTTTTTTTCCCCTTTGGATCAAATTTCTTTAAAATTCTAGATTTACTTCATTAATAATCATGAAGATGGCTTGGAAAACAGAGTTAGCACACAAATGCTGCAGCCAGAGTATTAAGTGGAATTGCTAAAGAATAACAGGGATCCTTGAAAGCTTCATTAACTGCTTATGTTGGCATTAATGTGTAAAGCCTTCAATAGCCACAGGAGCTAAGGGCTTCCAGTGTGGTGATTAGAGAAAAGAAATTCAGACGATAGCTTTTTTATAACATTCTCTATCAAGAGAAATACATCTGATCCTCAAAGTTCTGAATAGCAAGAATTCTAAGACTGTCTTTCAAATTAATTTTGCCTCAATTCTATGGATGTCCTGTCTGAGTTAGGATGGGAGTTACTCTGCTTTGGTACAATGAAATGGCTCCTCAAGATATCCATATGGGGCAAATTGACTTGACCAGCTGTTTATTTTGCAAAGAGGAACTTCTGGCCATATTGCTGATTCAAAATGGGTCCTTCATTTGGGTGAAATACTCTTTTAAAGATCTACAGGGATCTGTAGATAATGTTATGTTTCTATATTTTTTCATGCTTGCTAAATTGCTTAATTACAAACTTTTTCTTGTTATTCTTTTAGTACACCATTCAGTAGTAGATGTGTGCATATCACCTAGATCTAACTCACATCAAATAATTAATCTGATCTGATTCAGTGAATCAAAAATTGTTTCAGTGCTTTAACTCAAAATAGCCAAAACTGATTACCGTATATACTCGAGTATAAGTCGACCCTAATATAAGCCGAGGCACCTAATTTTACCACAAAAAAATGGGAAAACTTATTGACTCGAGTATAAGCCTAGGGTAGGAAATGCAACAGCTACTGGTAAATTTCAAAAATAAAAATAGATACCAATAAAAACTTTCACTAGGACAGTTGAGAATAAGTTTGATGTTCACAATTTCCTCTTTGAAAGAGACCAGTAAATAGGGAACAAGAAGATGAAGAAAAAGAAGTGTGTTTTTTCACACTTTTCACACTGCAGTGAACAAAAATGGCATCATAGGAACAGGCTTATTCTCAGTCCAAAGGTTTGTTTCTGATTTCTTCCCT
>NW_020769406.1:164002-175503 GCF_900518735.1 Pseudonaja textilis
CCAATTGCACAGCCCAGAATCGCCCTCCCCTCAGGGGGCAGCAAAGGTGACCGGCGTTTCCTGAGACAAGAAGCTCCGCCGTGCAATGAAAGCACCCTGGCTCTATGCTCGCGGGCTCAGAAAACAACGTGAGCTGAGGTGGCTTCAGCTCTGCTTGGCTTCGTTTCCTCAGCCCCAGCTGCTTTCAGTCCACTCAGGAGGAGGGGGAGGAGGTGGTGGCGGCGGCTCGTGTTGTTTTCTGAGCCCGCGAGCCTAGAGCTCAGAAAAAAATGCGAGCCACCGCCACCACCTCCCCCCCCTCCTCCCAAGCGGACTGAAAGCAGCTGGGGCTGAGGAAACAAAGCCGAGAGGAGCCGAAGGCACCTCGGCTTGCGTTGTTTTCTGAGCCCGCGAGCCTAGAGCCAGGGTGCTTTCATTGCATGGCGGAGCTTCTTGTCTCAGGAAACACCGGGCGTCATTGGTGCCCCCTGAGGGGAGGGCGATTCTGGGCTGTGCGATTGGGGGACTTCGTGGCTTTGGGTGGGTGGGTGGGTGGGAGCGAGGACGGATGGAGTCCGCGAAGTGGGGCTTGCCTGCCCTTGCTGGCTGCCTCTGCTTCCTTAGGGGTGGGGAAGGGGGCTCATCTGGACCAAGGGTGAGTCTCCCCCTTAGTTTCCCCTGAAGGATCTTCCGTCGCTTTTGCCTTCTCCCTACGTCTTCCCTCTGTTAAAATCCCCCCCCCACACACACACACTTATTTTCAGGTGGATAGATTTCATGTCTGAGCATTCTCACATGACGGTGGGTCTTTTCCCCCCGCTAAAAACAGTTAAAAAAAGAAAAAACAATATATCCTCATGCAAGAACTTTTCTGCTTCCGATTACCCCCATGCTTACAAGTTGCAAAGGAAACACGGAAGCAGGGAAGCGGCTGCCCAGCTCCGGAGCTCCACACCATTTTTTTTCAGAGGGAATCTCACTCGAGTATAAGCCGAGGGGTTTTTTTTCAGCAGAAAAAATGTGCTGGAAAAACTAGGCTTATACTCGAGTATATACGGTAATTCAATCTCATTTTTATTTGGAAAAATAAACTCCTGGCCCATGGGCCAGATGTGTCATACACTGTCCACGCCCATGCCCAATTTAGCAAAGAGGGGAAAAGTCTCATTACGTCATGTGATGCCACCATGACAACATTAGTTTAACACTAATAATTACACAAAGGCCTTCTGAATACTGGATTGATCTGATTCAAAATGATTCAATTTGGAGAGTTAATTTGATATAAACATTAAATATAATTAGGCTTCATATAGTTTTATTCATCAGTATAAAAATAAAAAAACTACAATGATATAAGCAACAATGATAGCAATAATGCCAATAACTATGACAATAAATATCACATATAAGATACTTTGATCCAGGAAAGAACATAAATACATAAATTAATAAAGGAAAAGAATAGAAAAAATAAAATAAAATAATATTATTTTAAAATTAAGAATTTCCATATGTATTTTATTCACAGGTAATATGATTGCCACATTAACAAATTGATTTTACTTATCCCTGATTAAAAATCTTATACCTGATAAGCAGACAATAAACCATCAATAAATGATCTATTGCCTGCTTATCTGGTATAAAAACAATTGAAAATCATACCACTGTAATCATGAATAAAATAATTTTATAGTAGTGGTGTGCTCTTACAAAATTATCTAGGCATAATCTACATACTTTATTCTAAATGTAGGATTCAGAACAACTATATTTGCAAAATAGTCTGTTTTTTTAAAATTCTCTATAAGCAGTAGCATACTTTTTGACATTTTTAACATTTTGTCTTATCTAGCCAGTTCAGAAAATTACTGAAGTATAGAAATACAACATGTTTCTGATCATAAAAATGACTAAAACAAGTCAAAGACATGTCCCAAATATATAATCCATGAATAAAATGAATGGTATTATTTCACAAGAAACTGTTATGTTCTAGAAATATTAAGGATCAATATTAAGATTATATGGCTGCTAATATTTAATGGTAAAATATATAAATATAAAAACCTTGTTGTTCATTCATAAGTGATCTCACACTAACAATATACTGTTGCTTTTAACTGTACAAGAGAATAGAGCATACAGCATATTTAATTATAAATGTGATAACTGTTTTTATAGATATAGCAATAGCACTTACACTTATATACCGCTTTATAGTGCTTTACAGCCCTCTCTAATGGTTTACAGAGTCAGCATATTGACCCCAACAATTTGGGTCTTTATTTTACCCATCTTGGAAAGATGGAAGGCCAAGTCAACCTTGAGCCGGTGAGATTCGAACTGACAAATTGCAGGCAATTGGCTGCAACGGAAATAGATTGCAGTACTGCACGCTAACCACTGTGCCCACTGAGGATATCTATGTGTATATGTATATGTGTGTGTGTGTGTGTGTGTGTGTGTGTGTATTTTGTGTGTGTGTGCATGCATGAGTGTGTGTGGGTATGGCAACATTTTTATCAATTATTAATATCCTTGTAATTTCTACATCTTTTTTCAGTGAATGGAAACATTAGAGAGGTTGTTTATATATTATAAGTCTACTTTCACTGAGCTGAAAGGAAATTTCTTAGATAATGGGTTGTTTATGAGTTACAAATCTGTTCAGTGAACTGAAAATTTGTCAGATAACAGATTGTTTATGAAATCAATTTTCAATGAATTGGAACAATGTTTGATAATGGTTTGTATATAAGTAGTAAATCTATTTCCAGTAACTAGAAACATGCTTGATAATGGATTATATCTAAGTAATAAATCTGTGTCCAGTGAACTAAAACACGTTAAGCAGTATGATGCTTGTGAGATATAAATCTGTTTACTGAAGTGAAAAAACTGTTTAGCAAAAGGCAGCTTATGTATCTTTAGGTTCCCTTACAACACACATGTGATTAGATATATGCTATAGATAAACATGTTTGGTGGATGTGGATTGTATGATTTTTTTTCATTGTGACAAATGTCCAAATGAAATAGAAAGGTAGACTGATAATATTCTATATACCATTGATACTAATTGCTTAATTAGTGAGCATTTTCAGTGAAGCCACTCCTATGTTGTAAGTTGCTTCTTTACCATGCTGCTTCTTGCTCTTCCTGAAGTTGACTTTAAACATTGCAGTCTGGACTGTAAATATCTGGCAACGGGAAAGATCTGAATTCAATCTGGATAATGGTCATTGCAGGCTTTGATTGACTGTTTCCCTACTTCTTGCCCTTCACATCTACATAGGGAAGACAATTCTCATAGGCTGGCATCTGTCTTAGCAGGTGAATTAGTGTCTACTTGCTCCTTTTAGGATCTGTTTCATCCATACTAATTCCCACCCTTTTCCTTTACTTTCTGGATATCTGTATACACGAATGCCTTTACAATCTCTTATATAACAACAGTAGATCTATTGAAACATAGTAGCAAAAAACAAGGATGATTCAGTTGAAGAGAAGCAAAGCAGCATTCAATAAAACTGGATAGCAGCTTGAAAATGGGATGGGGAGAAAACTGAGAGGGAATAGTATGAGGAAGGTATTACAAAGTAAGGCAAGCAAAAATCAAAGGGGAACATTGGGGAATGTAAGGATTGAATGGAGCAATATTAACCTCCTTTATGACTGAGCTATTTTACAGGAGTGTCTTGACTCTGAGAATTCCAGACTGGATCTTTGACTCTTAAACAAGCAATTGTGAGTTCCAGTTCCTTTTGACCACTTCTCATCAACCTTTTTTTTACTAATTATCTCAATATTTCATCATAGACAGTAAAATCAATAATGTTTTAGCTTTATATTCATTCACTTTTTGTACTTTGGAATAGATTTAATAAATATTTATTAATCATGTATTTGTTAATGTAGTAAGAGTCCTTTTTCTAAGCAAGTACTCACTGGACAGTCATGATTCTTATTTAGTTTTTCGTATCTAAATAATCCAATCTTTTTTTTCCAGCACTTTCTCACTTCATTTCAGTTATCTACTCATACATATCACCTAACAAAATATTTTTTGGATTGTACTTATTGAAAATATTGTACAGCGCCCCCCCCCCCCAATCAATCTATAGATTCATATTTCTGGTACATCTAATATTTAGGCAATACCATTTTATTTTTATTTTATTCATAGTTAATTTCATTTCCCTGCATGTATTCATCGTTTATATGCCATACGTTCAGATCATTTTCAGAAAAAAGTGACATCCTTTCTCTTTCTATTAGTTTCTGTGACACAAATTATATTACCGTATTTCCCCATGTATAAGCCACCCCTTTTTTCCAAAATTTTCAAGCCCAAAAAGTAGGGGGGTGGCATATACAAAGCAGGTACACTTTTTATACGTGAAAAATGCATAAAATAATAAAGTAGGAATAAACTGGTTTTCCAGCAGTATGCTGTACTTTTTTGTAAAAATTGTACGTGATGATACGATTACGAGTGCGAGTACGCGATAGAAATGCATACGCTAGGCATCGGCCTGAATGCTTCGTTCCTACTCTCGTTCCGATGCGTAGATTGCTAGCGTCGCCCGCACCGCTTTCGGCGTCATGACCGAAGTTGTAGATCTAGACGTCGAATTTTGTTTCTTTGTAAATTTTCTTTCTTCATAACTTGTTTCTCTAATAAAATATTTTTTTCAAAACTTCACAGTCCAAAAATTGGGGGGGTGGCTTATACAAAGGGGGTGCTTATACATGGGGAAATACGGTATTTTTCTTGCTTTCTTTAGTTTCATTCATTATTCCCTTTGCTGTTCATTCCAACTACCTTTCAAATTGACAACTTTGATATGCCGAAGTCATCACCAGTAGCATTCAAAGCAAATTGCAATTTTGCCAACATGATAATATGTGCACTGTAATGTAACCATGTAAATGCTGTGATCGGGTATTTGTATCCTAATGTTTGATGAAATATGGAATAATGGAATTTGCATGATTGTTACATGATTTTATCATTGCCCTCTTTATTCCCTGCAGTTATGCATGTTATGTATGCACTCAAAGGACTACCAGATATTGACCTCCATTCCTTATTATGGCTTTGGTCAACCAAGATGCTTTCTAGTAAGATAAGGAAGATAAGTGAAGACTAAGGTATTAGCCTAGTGGTTCCCAAACTTTTTCAGTCCACCACCTCCTTGGTGCTACAAACTCATCCTCGGAGCCCCCCACCCAGTGGTGGGATTCAAATTTCTGTGGGCTTGGCCTAATTTGAGGGTGTGGCTTGCTGGTCACGTGACTGGGTGGGCATGGCTTGCTGGTCATTTGACTGGGTGGTGTGGCTTGCTGGTCACGTGACTGGCTGGCATGGTTTGCTGGCTGGGCATGGCTTGCTGGTCACATAACCGGGTAGATGTGATTTGGTTGGGCGTGGCCAGGTGACTGGCAAACCAAATACAAGTGGTCCTCACTTAATGGCCGGTTGTTTAGCAAGTTTTCTAATTTATGACTGGCCTTCCCAGAGCTACTTGACCTGTTTTTGGAGTTTTGACAGCCATGCACACACTCCCTTCTAACCCTGCTGGAGCAGATCATTAGACTAGAATCGGCAAAGCATCGCTGATTAGATTCTAGTAGTGAATCGACTCTAATCAGAGATGCTTTTCCAATTCTTGTTGATTTGTTTTATTTGTAATTCTTTATTTTATGTTAATGAATTGCATTGACATGGGTGTCCCTTCTTGTGCACAGCCCAGAAGCTTTTGTCATTCTTTGCAGCAAAAATTACCAACCTCTGGCTTTGCTCTACTGTTCAAACATGCCACCACTGCCGCGTTCGAGGTGCCAGCCCCGCAGGTCCACCCCATTGAGCCCGCTGCACCAGAGGGACCTGCCCAAGCAAGTCCAAGCAGAGCAGTGCACCAAGTCAATGGGGTGAGCCTGAGAGAGGGAAAGAGAGAGAGAGAGAGAAAAGAGAAAAAGATAAAGAGGGAAGGAAGAAAAGAAAGAAAAAGGGACAAAGAGGGGGTGGTGGAAGGAAGGGACAGAAAGAAAAAGAAATAAAGAAGGAGGGAGGGAGAAGAAAGATAATGACATATCTACTCTAGTCCAATCACCTGCTCCAGCAGGGTTAGAAGGGAGTGTGTGTGTGTGTGTTCTCCTTGTAATTTACCAGTACATTTTGGTTTTGCATTCTTTAGAATTGGCACTGTAATACATTGGGGAAAAGTAATTTTTAGGGTGAAGATCTGGTCCAATGGATCCTGTTAAAGCTTCAACAAAATGTGAGTTTCCTGATAGTCTTGACATGTTTCGTCCACAAAACCTTTAATAGAAGCCAAAGATGTTTCAATGTGGAAAAGGGCTTCAGTCTAAACTAGACCTCATTTCAATCTGATGCATCAGATCTGTCTCTCTCTCTCTCTCTCTCTTTCTCTCTTTCTCTCTCTCCCTCCCTCCCTCCCTCCCAGACTGGCTTTGCTCTACTTTCCCGATGTGCCTGCTGGTCTGGCACTTCGAACATGGATGGATGTGGAGAGAGAGAGAGAGACAGAGAGAGGTAGGTAGGTAGGTAGATAGATAGATAGATAGATAGATAGATAGATAGATAGATAGATAGATAGATAGATAGATAGATAGATAGGCAGGCAGGCAGGCAGGCAGGCAGGCAGGCAGGCAGGCAGGCAGGCAGGCAGGCAGAACTTTTGGATGAATATATGGATAGGTAGATAGGTAGGTAGGTAGGTAGGCAGGCAAGCAGGCAGGAAGACAGACAGACTGACTTTTTGGATAGTTGTTTTGCACTTTTGGTTAGATACTAACTACATTTCCTTGCGTTCATGTGCAATGACAATAAAGTTGAATCTAACGTAATAGGTAGGCAGATAGGTAAGTAGATAAGTAGGTAGGTAGACAGACAGGCAGATAGATAGATAGGTAGGTGATAAGTAGGTAGGTAGGTTAGTAGGTAGATAGATAGATAGATCGATCTATATTGGTAGATAGGTAGGTAGGTAGGTAAACAGACAGAAAGACAGGCAGGCAGGCAGGTAGGTAGGCAGGAAGGCAGGCAGAAAGGCAGGCAGACAGACAGATAGACAGAAATACCTTTTGGATGGATGGATGTATAAATAGATAGACAGACAGACAGACAGACAGAATGCAACAGCAGTGGCACTTTGGGAAAGTAGAGCAAAACCAGAGTAGGAATTGAAGTACACACAAGTTGTCAAGGTTGAGAAACGCGGGCTGAAGATATCAACCTAGCCATTGTGGTTTAGGGTTTAGCATGCTGTTTGATTCCAGCTTAGTCAATAAACCATGGCTAAGATCTTCCTGCTCCTTAATGCAGCTGCCCCTCTGCCTCTTTTCCAGCCCCCTGCCCCAGTTCTTTCTTTGATATCCAATTTTGCAATGCCAACCTCCCCAGGGTAGCGATGCAGCCGACTTCACCCTCTTTGCTTCGACCCAAGGTCCACTTCCATCAGGTCAAGCAAGGGGAGGCACTCTGCACACGCTCAGAGACTCCCAACTTCAGGGAAGTGCTCCGCCCATCTTTAAGCTCTGCCTGGGAGGAGGAAGGCATGCAGAAGCAGCCCAGACCAGTGGAGGGGAGGCGGAGGGAACGATCGCTTAGAAAGCAAGTAAGCAAGCATGCAAACAAGCAAGCAAGCAAATGCAGGGCTCGGTCAGAAGAACTGGGCTGCAGAGGGAGGCTAGGTTCTAGGTCCGGCCCGGCCACGTAGAGCTGAACCGAACCAAGCCACGTGCCTTGGAGAGCCACGGCTGCACCCACCCGCATCCTGCATGCAAGCCCAGCTGGCTGGAGAGGTGGAGGCCGGGCAGGCGCTGCGCACTCCCTTGTTCTCCTCTGGGGAAGGGGGCCCTGACGCTGGACTACCCACCCCTTCCACTGCATGCCTTGGGAAGGTTTTGCTTTGGGCCTTCTGGTGCGCCTCTGCCGCTTCCACCAGAGAGGTCAGTCTGCAAGCTAAGGCACCCCCGTTCCACCACCTCCCACCTCCCCCCCTTGGCAAGGCTCATCATGTGCAGCTTTGGCATTCAAGGCATCGCGAGTGAGTTTTGCATTCGAGTGGTGCAACAGTCAATGGGTTGACCCTGCAGGGCCGGTGCCTTGCAAGCCCCCTTGCCTCTTAGCACCCCCCTAAGGCATCCCATCGCCCCCCAGGGGACAGTACCGCCCACCTTGGAACCATTGTATTAGCCTTAGTTATATCAGTATTCCATGCAGAATTCTGTCTTGATGTTGGGAATAGTATCACATAGCTTTCAAATATTTTAGTTAAAAAGTTTTACCCCAAGTATTTGAAAAGATAAAAAGATGCATTTAAGAAAGATGCTATAGTATTGAATAACAGATTGAATAAGGAAGAAAACAAAAGTAAAAGTGAGAATAAAAAAAAGATAGTGTTAAAATAGTATGCAAGAGAGGGACAGGGTAGACATTGTTTCACACAGTATGTCAACATTTTTAATGTCAGATTTTCAAAACTGAAATTTCTTAAGCAAATTAACTAAGCATATAATTTTATTTTATTTTTTTAAAAAATGATAGATGTCTCGATACATATTTTGTCCTGATGTCTCTATATGGCATTTTTAGCTAATTGGGAACCACAATTAATGATACCAATAACTTATGCCTGTTATAAATCCTGAATTGCAAATCTTCAATTTATCATTAATATAATGAGCCAGTTAATTTTTGTAATCATTGATTTCTACCCAGTTCTAGAAGTTTTGCTTTCAGAATTCTCTCCCCATCTCCAATTCTCCTTATTCAAGAAAAACATTTCTAAAAGTTTTCATTTAAGGAAAAGGATAGGGAAATCATGATTTGACAGCATGTTTACAAATGTTTAACTCTTTATCCAGAATATTTAGTTTAATGAAATAGAATATATTTAATAATCCTCTCTTCCTTTTAAATAAAAAAAAAACTTTTATGCCACTCAGAGTTGCAAATGCTACACAATACACCATTTTCAGTAAGTAAATAAATATAAAGAAATGCACTTCATTGTTAAAAAGTATACTTACTTTCAAGTATAACTTTTCTACCAGTCCAATCATCTTTAATAAGTTGTATGTTTCCAAAATGTGCATCACTAAAGAAGATTCGATTAGTTCCTCTTCCTTTCTGTCTATAGTCAAAAGTCAATGCTATTACATTTTTGAAATATTCTGGATTTTCATAAGGTTGCACTGGTGAATTTAAGTTTGTCTCATCTGAAAGATGTATAGTTTTTAGTATTGTTCTTCCTGAATAAAGCAAGTAACCATCATGTCTTAAGCATGTCACACCATCCTCTGCTAGATAACCATGTGCACAAGCACAGGTTCTCTGTGCATTTCCCCGATAGAGACAAAGTTGCTGACACCCACCATTGTTTTTGGCACAAATGTTGGTTCCTACAGGAAAAAAATAATATATAGTACAGTATAAAAATAAAATATATAAACATAGTGTATTTATTTAAATCATGCCTAATTGTTATGTTTAATTCAATTCATATGCCAAAAAAGAAAGCCAGTTTAGTCTGGTAATTAAGGCACTAGGTTAGAAACCAGAAGATTGAGGCTGGCTTTCTTGATGTAGTCAAGAAAGCCGGCTGAGTGACTTCATCCAGTCACTCTCTCTCAGTCCAACTCACTTTAGAGTAGATCAACACTGGATCATGGCATACCAGCAACTGGACTGCACATTTGCACAAACAAGCAAAGCTCCATCCACAGGATGCAGGCAGCACACAAAACCATATCCCCTCCAGTCCGCAGGAAAACCCTCTCCATAGAACCAGTTCCTGGGGCTTAAAAGGTTGGGGTCCGTTGTTTTAGAAAACTGTTATGAAGAAAATAGGAAACTGAAGGAGTATTAGCTATGTTTGCCACTTCTTTGAATAAAAATAATATAGACAGGATAAAAGAAATCTAAATTTAAATCTAAAATGTTATTAAATTTTCATTGACAGTAATAAACTAACTTTAAGCATATTAAAGTACTGAATATTTTTTTCTTAGAACTAGATCAGTTTCTCATTGTTCTCTGAATGTTTTTTTTTTGTCAGCAGAAGCAAAAAGATAAACTTCTTAATATCCTGTTCCTCCAAGCACATCTACTGTTCATAATCTATTTGTTGATAAAGTGGGAAGTCCAAGGAGGGAATGTGAGTGAAATTTCTCCCCATGTTTTCTGCCAGCTAGATTACTTGCTGGATCTAAATATTTGTCTGTGAAGGAAGCCTGCTTTTCTATATGTAATGTAAAAGAACACACACACACACAAACAGACACACAAATTCATTGATACAATTAAAATTAAACCAAACAGAAAATGTTGGCACTGTTATTTGCTATGTGTTATATTGTGTACTATTCAATAAAGTTGCTTAATCTTCAGCTTTTTAAAAAGCATTCATGTTCATTGAAACAATTACCATTCAATGAAAACAAAATGAACAAATTGGTTGTTATTTGTGTTGTAGGGTGGGGTGGAAATATTTTAAAGGGGGAGAAATTATAAACATGTTTTTTTAGTAAAACTCAAAACTGCAGTTTTTATTCCACAGTTTGAAGGCAGCAAAGCAATAGCAGATTTTACACCAGTTTTAAACAGATATTAAGCCAATACACTGTTGCCAATGATCTTTTTTTTGCCAAAATGAATTTCTTGTGCATTTCAACTATGCATGAAGTAGCAGGTTAAAGTCTTTCATGGCTTAAATTCATGGCTTACTGCTGGAAATTAGACAGTTGATAAAACTAAAGCCATAATACCATTTCATGGTCATATTTAGTTTGACAGTGCCATGATTCTGATTCAGAGATTTTTAGTCAAGAATGGGAGAATTGTATAATTTTGAAAAACTTAGAAAATATCTAGAGAAGCATTGGACAAATTATGTCACTCATTTCAAAGGTGTGCTATGTAGCAATGTGACAAAGCATAAAGCAACTGAAGAGGCCTTCATCATGCAGTGAACTGATTTAGACTGAAAACAGTGAATGACTGGATGAAAATATGTAAATATAAAACCTCCTGAAGAATAAGCCAGCTATTAAAAATGGTTTAAATTTCTCTAATATAAATAAAATACAATAATATCCTTATTTTATAAGAGCCTTTTATTGTCAAAGTATAAACTGATTAAATCTGGCAACTATAAATAACAATTTCAATATAAGAAAACAACTTGAGTTCAAAATAGAGTGCAGAATTGACGCAGAAGTGAAAAAGAACACTGATGAAGAATATTCTCATTTATATTTGCCCTGACAACTATGACTGCATGAAGCTTCAAATGGTGCTTCATATCTGACAAAGTTTCAAAGAACTATCTTTGAGGAACTATATTAAGCTGTTTTTTACAGTCAACATGGTCTCGTGGTTTCTAATAGGCATGAAGCTGGTATTTGCCTAATTTTTGTATGTTTCAGAGCCCCTCTTAGCTTTCTGCAGAACCCTAACCATAACCCGAATCCTAACTCTGCAGAAA